>VYXH01000007.1:722-17146 GCA_013397275.1 Burhinus bistriatus | reverse complement strand
TTATATTACTTTATCTTGTATATTCTTTTACACTACTATCGTTATTTTCCTTTTCCATTATTGTTCTATTAAACTGTCTTTATCTCAACCCATGAGTTTATTTTTTTTCCCTTTTCCCTCCTTTTCTCCCTCTTCTCCCTAGCCTTCTGTCAGGGAGAGAAATGAGAGAGTGGCTGTGAGGTCCTATCTGCTGGCTGGGGTTAAACCATGACACAAGACTAGTCTTCTTCAATATGAGTGTGCCAGTTCCAGGTGTACAGGATATCAGTAAATATTGTGAACTCGAATCTCCTGCAGTCTAGGCGAATGTCCTTATAACCAAGCACTCGGCTAATTGTCACAGTCTGTCTCTGTTCTACATTGGTCCTGTTGGAGCTGTTCCCTTCTGTATTGTAAATAAAAAGTAGTGGGGAAAGCAGCAATTCTGTAGACTCAGATTTAGGACACTCACTTCCCAAGAACAGGGAAGAGTTTGTATGTCAAGTTTATATGTCAGCAAAACAGTAGACATGTAAAAGAAAACAACAATCATGCTGAAGTAGCCATTTGACATGTTGGAAAATTTCATCTGAGGAATAGACTAGAGAGTGAAATAAATTTTCAAGCTGGAAACACGCTTGGACTGAATCTCATCTCACGGACATGGCTTTATCTTGAGTGTCCTGAGTCCTTTCTTCTTTGATCAGACACTTCACAGTTACTGTCTGCAATTGCAGATCAGAAGGTTCTGATGTCCTAAAGAACAGACTTTCCCCACAAGGTACACATCAGTACTATCTGGGATGGAAAACAGCAGGGAACAAAGATAATAGCCCAAACAGGGCAGCATAGTCCTAGCCCTTAGGCCCTCATCCTGAGTTATAAATACAATAATAAAAGAAAACAAAACAATCAAAAGAAATTTTAAAGTTTTCCAACCAAAGATGCCACAGGAACACCTGTGTATAGGACAAATTTTTCTGTGTAGCCTCGCATGGCAGCAGAACCAACACAAGAGCAGAGGGACAGTTGACAGGGAGACCACAGCAGCGTGGCATGTCTCTCAGCTTCCCAAAGTCTACACGTATGACTGGTGGGTGAAGAACACTTCAAGACTCCCCGCTATGCACGGTCTCCATCTTGCCTCATGTAAAGGGTAAGGCACCCCATTCCTACTAGGCTCTACCCACAGGTTTCTGTCCACAGGGGAGGCTTATCAGTGAGTTAGCAATGAAAAAATGCATTCCTGAACGTCTTTAGAAGGGAGTCATCATTAAAGCCAGACTAATAGAAAAGAAACTGTACAAAGGTTGGAGGAGAAATCATCTGGGACCAAGTTCTCAGCAGCTCCATGATGAGTGAACAGACTGACCTCTGTGGATTTATACCAGTGCCAAGAATCAGCTGCATACCAAACAATAAGAGAAGCATTTGTAAAAATATGCAAAGATAGAGAAAACACAGATGTCTACAATTTGTAAAAGAAATGAGAATTATTTATGAAGTAGTAATTTGGTTCCCAAGCGGATCATGTTATGAAGTTGAAGGCAACAAGTAGTTGTGAGGTGGTTTATTGGCTAATAAAATCACCAACAATAAGACCACTAAACTGCATTTATTAAAAATAGATTAATGTCACATTTGGCAGAATAAGTGGCAGAAAGATACAAAACAAGGTAGCATGGCAGGGCTAATCAAGTCTATCTATGCACAGCAATGACAAGAGTAGACAGCAAATGTCTTTCTCAGCAACTTGTTTGTGTAACTGACCAAGAAAATATGAAAAAATATTGAAAAGGATGCTGGTGCAAGAAAATTAAATAGAAGGAAAAAATATAAAGACAAGAACTCCTAAAAGGTCCTTGGATGTATTTATAAAGGGGTGTCATACACTGTTTGTGTCTCCTCTGCATATGGAATAATAAACTCACTGAGGGAATATCCACATTTCTAAAAGGATGTTGGGAAACTGCATTATCTTAAAGACATGTCTTAAAATAAAAGAGAAGGAGCTCAGGCTAACCAATAATTTTCCAACAGCCTGATCTCACATCCAAAACTATCCTTTCCTAAGAGAAAGTTTTCAACACAAAATTGTCTCTTTAAATGAAATTTCTCTCGAAAACACACATACTGAAGTATTTGAGTCATATCAAAACACTGCAATTTGATGTTGCTCCAACAGGTTACCAGCACTTTGCAATACAGTTTAACTGAAGATGTGCTCTGGCCCAATTAATGTAAATATCACAATCCATTATCTTTTGTGGCACAGAACTTATGATTTCCATTTATGTTATTTTCTTTATCGGGGAGAAACTTAATATGTGATTTAAATGAAGGCAAGAGACAGGAACAATGGAAACAGAACCCATGCAAAAAACACTTTAAACCAGCAAATGTAACAATTTCCAGTCCTTGGAGGCGTAAGTCTAAATCCAGAATAAGACATTTTGAATGGTGAAAATAACTAAGCATTGGAGCATAATGCAAAATGGGGTTTAATACAGTACAACATCATCTGACCTTTGTAAGTGAAGATCAGATGTTTTATTAAAATGTATACTCCATTTCAATCACAAAGTATCTGGCTCCAAGAAAAATAAGCTTCTCTGTACAGGAGACCAACCACCTAATTACAACGGCTTAAACTCAAGGAAAAGTGAAAGCAGGATATGTATGTTGTCAGGATATGTATGATACCTGCTGACAGTAACAGCCTTTTGCTGGACCATTTTTGCATACTGGAAAGGATGAGACTTTCATCTGGGTAAAGAAGCGAGTGCATTTGATACTGTGACTGGAATATTCCTTCTGGGTTAACAAATGAGTGGGCATAAAAGGTTTTGGAAGGTTTGCTTTGAATCAGACTCACTACAAAGTTCAGAGGTTGCTCTAAGATTTGTACAGCATGTCACGCCTGCAAAACAGCTTAGAAATCCAGCAGAAGTGGTTTCTCTGCTGGAACAGCAGCTCTTGTCTCTCACATGCAGATGTGCAGGATGTGTGGCATCCTGGCTCAGTGGGCACTGCGAAGGGGAGGTTTGGTAGCACTTATTTGATCAAACTGCTTCCCCCTAAAGTAATTTCCACGTGTTTTTAAGGAGCATTTTCAGGGAGGGTTATTATACTGTAAAAAACCTGGAAAGACAGAAGCTCTGGGAAACTCCCATGGCATGACTTGTAAGTACTTCAGGTACTATAATCCAGTTCTGGATTATCATAATAAAAGACCTTTTGCCCTGCTATCTCTGTTGCTAGAGACTCTTAACTGTGAAATGGAGCATGTGCTCTTACCAGGACTGACCGAAGAAATGTGTTTCCACACAGAGTTTGTCAGGGGTGTACTCTGTAACCAGGTAGGATGCCTGGCTGTGCTGGAAAAGCGGCTAAATATTTCACTTTCTAAAAAGAATAGACAAAAAATAATGGGACGTGGGGTGCAATCACCGTCACCATCACAGTTTAAACTAGTAAGTAGATACCACAGAGTTTCTGGTATAATCTCAGATCCCAGTCTTATCCCCAGAAGCTTTTCAGCTATGATCACATTAGCAATCTTACGGGGCACATCTTAGTTTGGCGTGAGCAATTCTCAGAAGTGAGGTCAGAAGTTTATAACAGGAAAGGTAACTCAAGTGTAAAGATACTTGCAGGTACCAACATCATATTCCCTGGTGCAATCCAGCTGGTCCTCTGCTGCCAGGGACACACAGCTCTGCCCTCCTTCACAGCAAACAGCTTTGAACCACCACAGAGCAGGGTTTACAATGAAGCTCCAGCCATGGGAATGAAATACAGCAATGTCTCCACTACAGAGGACTTCATAATTTCTCCAAAAGAACAATCAATCACACTTGTTTATCTGGCCGTGAGTGACACATTTGTGCAGAAATTTCCTTCTACCACTTGTCTTCTGTTTGCTTACATAGTTCAAGCACTGCTGAGTTTTTGCATCTGCTTTGTGCCACAGTCCCATGGAGCTCAGTTCTTCAGCCCTCAGATAGAAAGAGATCTGAGATTTATTTGATTGCTGGATACCTTGAGAAATACAGGACATCTCTATTATGTACACCAAATACGGCATATTTTGAGAAAAGTATCTAGGGAATAGGGTTTCACAAATTTTGGAAGCAACCACCATTTTCTGGACACCTGGCCTCCAAATGGCTGCTGTGGATGCACAGATAAATCTCAGGGGTCCCACAAGTCCAGCCCTCATGCATCACATGGCTGAACTGCAGACACAAAACACCATCATCGCATTTGCAGTGAGTATGCCTGGGATGTTAAAGGATCTCTGATCTGCACAGGGCTCACAAAATCTTTCTAACAGGCCCCCTCAGCTCAATAGCTTCTCAGGGAACTCCTTCACCCAGCTATTTTTTCTTACTGCTTCTTGGGCCACTGATGAGTTACTGCCTTCTCAAACCCCCACTGCTTCCCTTGAAGGTAGGGGTAATTTCAGCACATTATCCCCAAGGTTCAGAGTTTACCAAGGTTACCTTGATAACCAAGGCCACCTGCTAACTACAGTTACTGATTTGGAGATCCCAAAAGCTGTCCTGACCTTACTGTCAGGGAAGCCAAGAAGTGAAATTCTTGGATTTGAAATGGGAGCTGGCTGGCATGGCCTGGGCTGAGCATTTTCATACCTGGCATGGCCCTGAAGGATACTCCATGGCTGGGAAGACAGACCTGGGAAGACAGTATTAGCACTTCAACTCACTTCTGTTAACTATCCCCAAATTTCAGGGCAATCAGCTCATTTGCCTGCACAGCCAAAGCCTCACCCAGATCTCTGGCTGCATTTAGGAAGAAAAGGATGTCAAAATGGCATTTTACAAGCTACTGACAAAAAAAGAACAGGAGTCTCATGCTGCTGGTCAATGATGCATAAAAAGCATTGGATTTATCAACAAATGCATAGGCAATGAGTGCTGCGAGACAGAGCCATCCATCATGATTTTGTCTTTCGGGGCTGGGGGGTTTTATTGCCTGACTAGCATCTGCATAAGCAGCTGGACTCCATGTTACCAAAGGAGATTAAAAGAATAATTATGATTAATTAACAGCATCAACACCAGTCACATATTTGCATTACTGGAAAAGCTAATGGCTATAAGAATAATTTTTAGATAGTGGAGCAGTAAGTTATAGCATTTCGTAGCCATGCAGAGGAAAGGGTGAATGGGAATGGACTTACAGTGCCTACCAGGCCTACTTTTGACATCAAATCACTTTTTTCCAGGCGAAGAATTGTAAGATTAAGCTCCTAATAGTTAGAAAATCTATTAAAAAAAAATAAAAATTCGTAAAAGAGTTTAAAGTCCCAGTTTATTTAGGAATAGTCTGAGGCCCATTCTCCCACTCAGGGGTTTGGTTAGATTAAAAAGATTACCAAGGGAAGCAGCAAATTCTGCACTTCATAGTGTTGCTAAAACATGACTAAATCCCTATTTCTGAGATATCTGCTCTACCTCAAACAGAGGCTGGGATGCAATGCGCAAGGAAGGAATTACCGGGAGGAATTCTCTGGCCTGTTAGGCAGAAGCTGAGAATGGAGTATTATAAACAGCCTCTTCTGGATTTAAATTATGGCTTTCTGGTCCACTGCCTTCTGGTGCAGGGAAGTACAAACCTCATCTCCCTGAGCATGTGAGGACTCTCAAGGGATGCAGCCTCTGGGGAGGACACACAGAATTTGACCCTTTACCCTGCTCTCTGGTGTTCTGCTGGATCCACAGATCCAGCCCACAGGCAGAGAAGCATTAAATAAACTTCCTCAACAGTGCTGCTTTCACACCCTACCCTGGCTGTCTCTCCCATTTGTGGCTCTGTGCAATAGCAAAAGCCCTGGAGAAGGAAGAAATGTTGGTGTTTCTTTCCATTGCAACCTGCCTCGAGGGCATGTGCTTCAAACCTTAATGTCTCAGAAGCTGACGTGACAAACAGAAGAAGGTGGGCACTGAACTCCAGGTCTAAGACAAAGTAAGGGGTGACACAGGCAGACTCTGTGCTGGATGAGGTGGCGAACAGCAGCTACAGCATAGCAGAAGATGAAACCAAAAAGGTACTTTGGAGAGAAGACAGGGAGACTTCCATCACACACCAAGAAAAGGGAGAAGGGAGGTATGTTTGATCTTAGGACAAGCTAAGAAGCACTTCTTGCCTCCCCTGGGAAGAACACTTGTGCTGTGCACTTGTTTACCATCTGGTACATCATCAGTACACGAGCTCAAGCTTTGGGGCAGGCTGGATCTCACCAGTGCTCCCCATTCTCATCTGTGCCTCTAATGTCTGCATTGGAGCTTGTCTGTAACCTTGTGGTAAATTGTGCATGTTCCTAAGAGGATGCAGTTTTCTCTCTGGAAACCACAGGATGCACAGATGTTCATATCAACAGGGGCAGTGGGGGTGTAAGCAATGCACACACTTACTTCTCAATTCATTACCACTTGCGTCAGTGTACCTCACCCTCCTGGGCCATTTGTAAACCTCTTATCACATTTGGCTATAGTTCCCTTGCAACAAAGAAGACCGAGTATAGTCAACAAGTTAAGGGAAGTCATCCTTCCCCTCTGTTCAGCACCTGTGAGACTACATCTGCAGTGCTGTGCCTGTTTTGGACTACAAGACCTCCAGAGCTCCCTTCAGTTATTCCCCCAATTACTCCCCTTCAATTAGTCCCCCAAATAATTCAGTGACTACCAAGGGACTGCTATACCTAACCCCATACATTGCCTGTCTCATCACATACAAGTAACAGCTGTCTCCCCCAGAGCTTCACAACATGTTTCATTATGGAAGGGGGTACCAGGCAGGAGAGAGTGGAACATGTGCTTGAAATGACATTAGGATCATCCTCAGCCACTAGCAATGCACACAAAAAAATGAGGCGGGGGTGGAAACAATTAAGGCTAACGCTGACTGATGTGAGGAGGGAAAATACTGGATATAGGAAAAAATTGTAAGGGCCTCTGATGTAAGGGTGATATAGAGAAGGGTCCTTGAATGAAATTCCAATTACTATGGGCTACAAAATCACAACCAAACTATTTTCAAGCCCTTTCTAACATGCTATTAGTTAGGGCAAAATATACTGCCATGTGACATTCTGATTTCAAGATGGGCAAGCAAAAGGAGAAATTGATAAGGGCAGCCACAACTAGATGAAGTAAAGAGGTCTCACACCTTTTGAAAGTCCAGAAAGCATCCTAAGCTAAAAGTTTAGAGCAGTGGATATAGAAACTGCAGAAATTCTTCCATTCCTGGATCAAACTCATTCCTCCTCAGAAACAAGCAGCGTGCTGAGTGTACAGTTACAGTTTAGTTTAGGTGTTGCCTTAAACAGATGATATTGCATGAAGCTTGACTTTGTCTAAGATACTTAAAAACAAGACGCTAGACAGAGTTCCTTAAGAATAGTCACAGAGCAAATGTCCGTGAGATCTGATTCAAGATGGATCAGTGAGGTTCTCTCTTGTACTTCTCAGCCCGTGGACTTGGTCTGTGACAGAGAAAGGGTGATAAAACCAGGATGTCAAATGGAATAAAACATATTGGGAGCCACACTCTATGCAGATGCTGAGCACATAGTTGGGTCTTGGCAGATTTAAGTGGGTTTGACTTAAAACAGGCATTTATGAAGATACCTGCTGGGGACAGCGCTGTCAGATACTTGAGTTCACTGCCTGGACTGTGTCTGATCTCTCCATGTGGTATGAAGGAGTCTGAGTGCACGCTGAGGCTTTTCCTTCGGATAAATCTCATGGTGCCTGACTGATGTCTGCAAAGGGGTCCTGGGCCACCAGCTTGACCCCAGCAAGGGGCCTGGGCCTGCACTTTGCAACATGGATAAGGTCTGCTCAGTGACACACATTGCTCAAAATATCCACAGGAACAGGGCAAGACCTGGGAATATGACTGGGTAGAGGAGTGAAATTGAGATGTGAGAAGTAATATAGCCTGTACAAGAGTCTTCCCCCACCCAGGGCATTTTTATATAGCTAACAGAGCTGTGCCTTAGCATTATATGCCTGGCATGGATAATGTTTCCACATTGGCTGGGAAAAGGCATCTTTTCAAAGTGTATTCAAAAAGCCCATCCCAGTTCAGTCTGCATTTCCATTCACTTAGCCCTGTTCACCATTACTAGATCCTTTTTTTGATCCAAACTTTAGGAATATTTTTAAATTGTAGAAATGACAATCTCCAACAGAATCTTTCTTTCTCAATACTGGTGTTGCTTCTTCAAAAGCAGCTCAGCTAAAAATTTCTTACTTCAGGTAAACCAGGCAAAAATATAGACAAAACCTCAGAGGAAATTCAAGTTAAAAAAAGGAAATCACATTTCAGGAAAATCAATTTCAAGAAGTCTTTCACAGACAAAGCCTCTTATATAGCAAAATGCTAGCAAAATTACTTCGTTTTATTTATCCCAAGTGGAGGTTTCTCCTATGGGGAGTTTGAGCTAGACAGAAGGTGGCTGCACGAAACGGTAGAACTGGGAATTCCTGATTCCTCTAAAGTAAAAACACTAATAAAAACCTATACCAGGTACTGAGCAGGGATTTTTTAAATTTTATTTACTCTGACCCATGGAAATTTCGGGAACTCCCAAGTGTTGTCATCACACCTTAGAGGATAATTAGGGCTCAATGTTTTTTTGCTTTGGCAAAGAAAAGAAACCGTGATTAATTGCATGAAGGATGCTCAGCTGGACTCTGGCAAGCTAAGGGAGAGGCACTGCTCTTCCAGCTCAGGCAGAACAGTTAATCCTGGCTCTTCTGTCTTCTCTAGTTATTTTGAGGATCAAGGTGCCAGCCTCTTTCCCTCTTGGAGGAGATGTTCCACTTTTTAATCAAACTTTGGGCAGAAGAGACAGATAGGCTGATCCTCTGGGCTGGTTAGGGTATCCACCTGCAAAGCAGTGCATACGTGCTCCAGTGCCTGCTAAGTATTTCATGGCCAGTTAGACAGCAGAAGAGCTATGGTTCACCACTTTTTGTAAGGTGAGCTCATGCAGCTGGTTGCAGTGCTGTGTCTCAGTGAGGATGCTGAACCAAGGTTATTAATTCTGGTTTCATTTGTCCAGGGGGCCATCTGGACAGCCACAGTAAGACCTATTGCTTACATTGGTAGAGCACGTTCCTTAAAAGGATCGTGTTCTGCATAGTCCATAAATATAAGGCAAGCTATGTTATTCACATTGTATCTTGTGACAAAAACTGTGTTATAAATTGGGGCCAATACAGTTGCTGTTGCTTTTTTTCAGTGCAACTAAGAACACTCTAAAAATAGAAACCAGTCAAAGAACCAAAACTCAACAGCAGCCTGCGTCATTGCTGTATATCTTCAAACCATAGCAATATGAGATGATAACTAAAAAAGAGAGAGAAAACCTCCAGGCCATAAAAGCAGAGAAAAGGAATAAGTTTCTAAGGGGAAAAAAATCCCTCTCAAATGTTGCAATTTTAAATGAAAAACAACATAACATTAAGATTAACATTTTATTCATCCAAGACACAGAGAAATACCCCAAGTATGTAAAGAAAAAATATTGTGGCCCACAAAGTTTTCCCTCTAAAGAAGCATACAGAATTGTTTAGAGCCTTGTACCATCTTACATCTTGTGGACCAAAGATCCACCACCCCTAAACCAGCATGAAATGCACAGGTTCTTTGATGCTCTTGCCCATGTTTTAGAACACTGTTCAGTCAAGTGTAGGATGGCAATGATCCCATATATCTTCTCATAAGCAGTTTCAGTAGGGAATTATCCTTATTGTCAGAATCATACTCTTTATTTCCAGCTTGACTTTCTCTGAATTTCCTGTTTCACTTCTTTGATCACATTCTGTCTTTGCTAATTTGAACACCATTCCCCCAGTCTCAGAGGCCACCAGTCTACAGAGCTGGTAAACTAAACTCACCTTCACGTTCAGTCTCTCCAGGGCACAATCCCAGGTCTGGAGCTATTTCTGTAGTTATTTTACAAGTTTTCCAGTCTCAGTTTTCAGGATGGCCACCAGAACTGAACATGTTATTCCAGCGATGACCTCGCTAATGCCACCTGTCCTCACTTCCTAACCAACAGCACCTGGTCTGTGATAACCAAGGTAAACATCTGCCCTCAGGCCTCACCCGTGTCTCCACATCCACCTTGCTGGAGTACCTGTCCCCACACACCCAGCTGCCTGTTCCTGCCCTAAGGGCACCATGTCCCCCTTCTACCCCCCTAAGGCAGCTGCCGAGCCATTTGGGCAGGCGATGGTGAACTGGGCTGAAAAACCAATGAGACAGGATAAAGACTGTGGAAGGTAAGAGCCCAGTTTTTGGCAGCAATCAGCTTATAAAATCGTGTTTTCAGTACATTTCAGTGCTTCACCACAAACCCGTGTCTCTTCTCTGAACAGAGACAGAACTCATGCACCAACAGGTACTCAATGCTATGCAGACCACTTAAATCTGGTAAGGAGGACAGCATTCAGGCAGTGGGAACGTGCTAGCTGGTGAGCAGAAGAGGCAGAGCTTCCTCTTCAAATAAATTCCCCAGTGACCTAGGGTGGGTAACGCTGGTATAGACCAATTCCCTGGAGAGCTGCTGAGGGGGTCTTTAGATGGGGCTGGAAGGAAGCATGGGCTACATGGACTAACCAAATCTTGATTCACAGACTGGTCTACTTGTTCCTCAATGGAAAAATAATGAATAATTTGTCTGCACATGTTCAGTGATACTTGCACTCTCTTAGGATGAGCGTGAATGTCTGCTCCCTCTTCCACCCTTGCTGGTTATCACACTCAGGCAGTCAGCAGGGTTGCTGCCCCAGCCAGCACAAAATGATTTTTTTTTTTTTCTCCCTTTTTATGCTAACCTAACTGCTTAAAATAATGAGCACTTATTAATTAACCAAGCATTTATTTAACGATGAGGGGGCAAGCAGGGAGTTGTTTTCACTTGCAGTCATGACTGTCTCTCTGAACACTATCCATGGTGCCATGAGCAGAATCCTTATCGCCTCTACCCTTGCATGGAAACGGGAAGCCTTGCTGCACGGGGGCAAGTCTCTTTTTGTTCTGCAATATGAATGCTAAATTTAAATGTCATTAAAATTACATCATGGAGCCTGAAGCTTTCTAAACAAAGCTGGTTAGATTGCATCCCAGAGGAAGCTGCTGCTGAAAGACAGTGTTTACTTATTCACCTTCTTTTTAATAGCATTATGCACTTAACCCTTCAGAAAAGAGTTTTAGGAAAGATAAAGACCCTGATCACAGATCCCAATTTATTATTCTTCATTTTCTTCTGCAGTTTACATATATGTTAAGAAACTGACATTTTTTGTGTTAAAGCTAAGGAGAACAGATTTGTGCCTCTTCAGGCAATTTAAATACAAAACACAAGCAGTTGTGTTTGGTAAGGTTTATCAAGTCCTGTAAATTAAAATTTCATCTCAATTCCCACTGCTGTTGCTAGGCTGCTACATGATAACAAAAAAATCTTTTGTGGCTAGAAATAGATGAATGAAATTTCCACTGTCCAGGCTGAAACAAATGCAAAAGCAGAATTAGCACTAAAAAAATCACTTGAAGTCAGTAACATATTAAAAAGCCTACCTGGGTGAATTAGACAAATGTAAAAATATCAAGACCTTTCATACAACTCTCTCCTCGAGAGCTTTGGTAATTCTAAAGAAAGTGGGAACCCAGCCTGGTCGACCATCATTTCAGCTTTGTGGAAACACCAGCACTATCTCCCTGATTCACCTCTCACTTTCATGATTTTGCCTGTGTCAGCTTTAGCATCAAATGAAATACAGGAGGGGATTTTTCACCTAAATTGCTCAAGAGCAAAAGTCTGACTAATTTTCAGTGTAGCAACTGTCACCCAAGACACCAAGCTGCTTTTGAAAGTCATAAAGTGCATGTCTATGTTTTTTTATGATGAGATTTTCAGCCCTGTAGACTCTTTGATAACAGCTCGATGACTCAGAAGAAATCAGCTGGCTCAGTTTGCCAGTGACCACTTCTAAGGCCTCTGTTAGGCTTATAAATGGAATTAGTGAGGTTTTCAAATGTTAGCACAGATTCACCACCAAAAGTTAAGCTCACCTTTCTCATTGATAACTCTATATGTATGAGATAAAAGTAAGACAAAATTAAAACTCAAAGAACAGCTATCCCCACAGACACACATGATAACATATATGTATATGACATGGTGACAAATTATAGCAGCCTTTTCCTTGATTTCTTATGCTCTCATACCTGGGGTTGCATCTTCTTACACATACAACGCAAAGCGCAGAGAAACCTCAAAGAGTTTCTCAAAGTACTTCTTTAACAACCCTATGCGGTACTAGCACTATCCTATTGACAGAGCTTCCATAGCAAGGTATTAAAAAGGTAAGGAAAATCAGAAGTGTTTCTTAAACACGCCTTCTCCAGTAACACTAAGCCAAACACAACTGAGAAACCACATCACTGTAGGACCAAGGAATGCAAAATACATTAAACAAACAAGAGATCAATGGAGAGAAAGGACAAGGTGTTGCCTAATAAATCACCTTTCAGTGGGAGGCACTGGATTAAGTGTAGTTTATGAATATGAGTTTAAGGGTAGAGGCTGTCCCATTTTGTTCCCTGAACTAGAAAGGTAGGTGTCTAACTTCAAATGTGAAATCTTCTATGAAGATAATTTATTGAAGATACTTTATGATCCTGATTATAAATTCCCCAGGCTCTCTTGGGGTCAATTTACAAAGGTTTATGTGCAAGCCTAATGCTGAGACATGAGAACACAACATTCTTTAATACGTAAAGAAAACCTGACCAGAGTACTATGATCAGATGGCTTCAGTAGTACCAAAGACAAAAAAACTATTGAGCTTGGAACCAGCAAATCTTAGAGAGATGTCTCAAGAAAAGTCACATTTTGTGGCTACCTTACACACTGCAGGAGACAGCTTGTTACTGAAGTTGATCAAAATATGTTCAACTGAAATGGAGGGAATGAGGATTTCTTGGTGGTTTTGGTTTGTTTTTTTGGGTGTTTTTTTTTTTTTTCCATAAAAAGAAGGATTCTGCTTTTCTTGAAAAATTTCAGCTTGCTAGAGAGAATGGAAAACCAAAGCACTTGGATTCTGAAAAGTTCTCAGATTTCAGCCAAAAAAATGACACGTGACTGGCATGATGTTGAAAAGCCACATGCTTTCTCCATCTCTCTGGACTGCGTTTCCTATGGGAAGCATGGAGACAGGATTCAGGAGGCTCAGCGGGGTGCTTTAGGCAGGGGGGGGGGAGGTCAGGAAGTCTTGGGAGAGAATGGATGCACAAGGTGTTGAACTAGAGCTCCCACGTTGTGCTTCAGCAGCATTTCTAAACAGACCAGGAGGAGGAAGTGAGGGTGTCTTTGCTTTTTTTGGACAGGAAGAAATAAATAGCCTAAAAATTGACAGTTTCTAGTTTTATTGGCTGAAAAGTCAAAAATCTTCCATAGGGAAGCCTTCCACCCCCTCTCTGATCCCTGACTACATTTGGTTGACCAGGTTTTCTGGGTACTGGCATGCTGGTGCAGTGTTTCTTTTTAGGGAAGAAGAGGAGACTGTAGTCTGTCATATCTGAGGGAACTGGGTTAGATACAAGAGACAGATGACAAGGGTGGCTGGGCATGGTGTTGGCAGGGTGTCAAGGGGAGCTGAGAGGGGGTGGGAACCATCTGCCTGGAGAAGGAGGTTGCTGAGATGGAGGTAAACGGGGTGGCAGAAGGAGAACAAGTTTGTACTACATTTCAGAAATACTTTTGGTTTAAGTTTGAGAGTAGGGTAAATGTGGACCCATTTGTAATCCACACATAGGGAAGTTATTAATGATGTTTAATATGATCTTATTTTCATTGAACAAAAGGTGGGTGAACTCACACTAAGGAAGCTAACATTTGCCTTGCCTCATAAGAGTATGACAATATTGAATCAACCTGCAGGGAACTGAATTTCAGCTACGAAAAACCTTAAAGTGGGTGACTCATGTTCCTTCTAGATGTACGTGCCAGAGGGTCTAATCGCGGGAATCTGAATGGCAACCAAAGATTCCTTCCCAGGTTTAAGTTATCCGTTCCCTGCATGCATCAGTCATCCCAGTATAAGCAGCACCAGAGAGAAAAGCATTGGGTGTGTCCATGCCTATAACCCTAAATGGGAAGGCTAGTAGAAATCAGATCTTTGCAAGTTTTCTGGCCTTACAGAGTAGTGGGTACGCTCATGAAAAAAAGGCATACATTCCTAGTTCATACCAGCCTAGGTAAATGCTAATCATGGACCACGAGCCAGGCAGCACTCAGAGAATACCAGCTATAACGTAAGCTTGAGGAAAGCAGAGCTCTAGACCATGCGGGAACAAGAGCAGGGTGAAGAGGGAATCAAATTCACAGAAATAACTGATTTAAGGAAAGTGGCATTTTCTATGACTGTTCAAAATATTCAAATGAATACTAGTGTTCTAATATGAAACTGAGAAATTAGTGTCAGGCAACACAATAAAACATCATGAAGCTGCAGGACACTCAGTACTATCAAAAAATGACAACTCTTGTTCAGAAGCTTAGTAGTGTTGTGAGATGAACCTAGGTGAATCAGAGCTCTCAGGTGGGTTTATGAGCGCCTTTCCTATCTGGTGAAAAAAAAAGGAAAAACTCAAAAATGTCAAGTTTTATAAGAACTTGAAGCAGAATACTTCACTTCTTACAGAAAATATAATGGAAAATCACCAATAAAGCTAGAAAAGTAGAAGGCAACTAAAAAGGGTCTTATCAGCTACTTTCCTTCTATATCTTGGCAGAGCTGGTTCCAGCCTTCAGGATTTCCTTTTGTCAGCTCAAGGATTTTCTCAGTCACAGAAAGTCTGTGAATCCCCTGTAATTTCAAGGAAGTTTTTTTGTCTCCATCCTCTGTGAGGTCTATCTTGTGCCTGCACTCTTCTCGAACTCTTTGCTGTAATGCTTATACTATCTTTCTCCTCTTATCACCTGCACCTTGGAAATGTCCCTCCTTGACCAGACTCCATTCTCCCCCAGGCACAAAGCAATCTCCATCCCTCCAGAGCTGCCACTCAACAAAATGACTGAGGGATATAACATACAGACCAAAACTAGTCCCATCAGACACTGAGCCTTGCATGCTTGGGAATACAGCTGCCTGTAAATTAGCCATTTTGGGGCTCCTCTCTTTCTATACCCAAACCTCCAGGCATAACTATGTGTTCATGAGCCATGAAATACTTATGGATACTTCTACTGTCCACGGACTTCACAAAGTCTCTAAGACTGGACCTGTTGTGGAAGTTGTGTCATTCATCTTCATGGATGGTAACTTTTTGATACAGGTGGTGAAGGAGCCAACAAGGAAAGGTGTGCTGGTGGACCTCGTACAAACAAACAAAGAAGGACTGGTTGAGGATGTGAAGGTTGGAGGCAGCCTTGGCTGGTGTGACCATAAGATGGTGGAGTTCAGGATCCTGCATGGAAGAAGCAGGGATTACAACCCTGGACTTCAGGAGAGATACCTTTGGCCTCTTCAAAGACCTACTTGGAGGAATCCCATGGGTTAGGGCTCTAGAAGTTAGGGGGGATCCAAGACAGCTGGTTAATATTCAAACACCACTTCCTCCAAGCTCAAGATCGGTGCATCTCTATGAGTGAGAAATCAAGCAAAGCAGGCAGGAGACCTGCATGGCTGAGCAAGGAGCTTCTGGAAAAACTCAAATGGAATAAGGAAGTTCACAGAATGTGGAAAAAGGGACTGGCCACTTGGGAAGAATATAGGAACGTTGTCAGAGTATGCAGAGATACAACAAGGAAGGCTAAGGCCCACTTGGAATTAAGTCTGGCAAGAGATGTCAAGGACAACACGAAGGGCTTCTTCAAGTACATCAGTAGCAAAAGGAAGTCTAGGGAAAATGTGGGCCTGCTGCAGAATGAGATGGATGCCCTGGTGACGGAGGATACAGAGAAGGCAGAGTTACTGAATGCTTTCTTTGCTTCAGTCTTTACTGCTAAGACCAGCCTTCAGGAATCCCTGACCCAAGAGGTAAGGGAAAAAGTCTGAAGAAAGGAAGTCTTTCCCTTGGTTGAGGAGGATTGGGTTTGAGATCATTTAGGCAAACTTGACACTCACAGATCCATGGGCTCCGATGGGATGCACGGGTCCTGAGGGAGCTGGCAGATGTTATTGTGAAGATGCTCTCCATCATCTGCGAAAGATCATGGAGAAAAGGAGAGGTGTCTGAGGACTGGAGGAAAGCTAATGTCATGCCAGTCTTCAAAACGGGCAAGGAAGAGGACTCAGGAAACTACAGTCCAGTCAGCCTCACCTCCATCCCTGGAAAGATGATGGAACACCTCATCCTGGGCGTCATCTCAAAGCATCTGGAGGAAAAGAAGGTTATCA
>VYXH01000005.1:102755-119459 GCA_013397275.1 Burhinus bistriatus | reverse complement strand
CTGGTAAGTTGAAGTCCCCCTTACTCTTACCATTTGATTCGTTCGTTGGGGTTTTTCTGTTGGGGTTTTTATTGTTTTGGTTTTTTTGGTTTTTTTTCATTTTGTTGGGTTTGGGTTGGTTTGGGGTTTTTTTGTTTGTTTGTTTTTTGGGGGGTCGGTTTTTGGNCTGCATGGATCTTATTCAAATGTCTGTATGATTTTTTTTTTTATGTGTGTGTTTTTTTTCTTTTTTTTTTTTTTTTTTTTTTTTTTTTTTTTTTTTTTGAGTGGGGGGAGGGGGTGTCCGCTACTGACTGGCTGTTTTCACAAGAATGTCTTTTATAATCTTCGGACATCACTTCTGAAAGGAAAATGGCAGCTCAAATCAATACACTGATTTTCCTTTGCCCTCCTGTTGCCAAGTTGCTCAAACTCATAAAGCCTGTCTGCAATTTTTTTGGTCAGGTCTCTGACTATCCTGAATACCTAAGTATCATCAGCAACTTGATCACTTCACTGTTTGCTCTCTTTTCCCAGCTATTCATCAATATATTGAGCAGCACTGGCTCCAGCAGAGACCTCTGCAATAGTTTACTGGTACTTTATCTTCACTGTGAGATTCACCCATTTTACTCATACCTGTACTTTATAATTTTTCATGAATTATTAATTCATATGAAGACTTACCATTTTGGCCCATTGCAGCCTTGAAATTTTATTTATTATTTTAAATGAAGAGTGGTTGGGGATTTTGTCAAACACCTATGGAAACTCCAAGTATATCGCATCACCTTAGTGTCAACTTTGTTCACATGTTCATCATGGGCTTCAAAGAACTCCAATAGATAAATGAAGCATAACTTCATGTTGCAAAAGCCATACTGACCATTCTGCTATGCATCTTGTTTATCTAAAGGTTAATTCTATTCTTGAAAGTAACATCAATTAATCTCCCAGATACAGACAATGGGCTTTTTGGTCTTCCTCGGAAACTTTTGCCTCCCCTCCCTGCCCTTTACCATCCTTTCAGTCTTCTGGTGCAGAATCATATTAAAGTGAGCGATTACTTATCACAATTAGCTTTTTGGTTCTTCAGTGAATATCATATCATCGTGATGACTTGTTATTATTATCTGTTTTACTTATTGATTTTTCCAACCACCTCTTCTACAGACACGGAGGCAAATCCTTTGGTACCCCCTTCCCTTACAGAGGAGGGTTGTGGCATCTGAGTCTCCAACATTTTCCTCTGGGAAAGCAAAAGTAAAAAATAATTTGATTTTACCAATATGACTATCTTCTCTGAATGCTTTTTTTAAAAAGAGGAAAAAAAAATCCTGTCTACTACAGTGCTCTGTTGGCCCTGGGGGGAAGGCAGGGAAATCAGTGACAGTATTCCTACTCCCAACGTATTTGCAACGAAAATATTGTTTATTTACTTACACTTTTTACAAATTTACAATCTGACCTGCCAGGTTTAGGTTACTTCTTACATTCCTCATGTGGATCCAACTTCCATTTCTCAAAGGAGTCCTTGGGGTCAGTTTTGTTGGGCTTTTTTGTTTTTGCTGTGGCTGGGTTTTGGTTTTGTTTTGGGAGTTTTGTTTGGGTTTTTTTGTTACAATACCCTCTTTTTTCTTGCTATATAAACACAGCGTTTTCACTTTTCCTTTATTTTATTTCCTGACAGGCAATACGCTTTTCCTTGGAATCTCTAATGCAATGTCTTTAAACCACCACAAAAGTTTGACCCTTAACTACTCCTTTCAGTGTTTGTTTAAAAGAAACCAAAACCAAACCAACCCACACACAGCGAACAGGAACACCCTCCTTTTCTGCTCTCTCACTAGTGTCATCCTCAGCTTCTGGAAAGCAGTCGTCTGGCTTTTGTTGCCTCTGGAGAGATGCTGAATTTACACACGCTGTGGTTACTACCACAAGGCAGGTTTTCTGCTGTGATATTTTGAAACTGCTCTGCGTGCTCAGGGACCAGATGCTGCCTGTTCCCTTAGGAGTCCCCTCACTAGTTGGCTCATGAAGCTGCCACCAACAGTGTCTAAAGCTTAGTTTCAGTATCCCTTCCCAATATGACAGGTACCCAATCCAGACAGACATTAAAGGTACTCTGGATGAGGTACAACACAGCTACTGTACTTCATCCCTCTACAGTCTCTCCCATCTTCTTCCGTAGCACTGTTGGTGTAGCCACGCTGATAATAGAGTCCTACTTCCATAATTCTCTATGCCTAAACTCACTGGGATTTTACATTACTTCGGGCAGGCTGCGGATCTGACTTGACTTTAAGCTTTAGCACACAGCACAGTTTCTCCGTCAGCTCAGACTACTGTCTCTGTACTTTGATACTGCATTATCCCAGCATTTGCTATCCTCCTATCACATTTAAGATGCATATTATGTCAATCTCCTCTTTTAAAGACAAGCATTTAGTTCCACATTTTACCACTTAGATTTCTGGTATTAGTGCAGAAATACATATACCATGTTTTGCTTTTATTTTCCTCTGTGCATGTTTAAGTAGCACTCCATTAGGTTCCACTCTTCCCTTCTTTTTCCTACCTAATCACTGCTAATGGACAAAAGACGACTTACAGAGAGCATGGCAGAGGAATTACTGCCTAAGATATTTTTTTTCCCCAGAACCTCTGGATTCACTGTGCCAAGGATACAGGCAAGAGACCTTCACCACTGGGTTCTCTCCTTCTCTTCCTAATAATCTGTCCAAACACCTTGTGATGCCCACCATCACCCCAACACTCAACCAGCAAGTCACTGGGTAGTCCTTCCTTGAATAACAGAACCTGTTTTTAATATATTCCTCATAATTTAGTATTTCCTCCTATTTCAAAAGGCCTGAGGAGACATTTTCAGTTCAATGGGACATGTTCCAAGGAGAAGAACACATTATTACACTCAATTTCCTCCCCACTATGTCACTGCTCTCCTGCTATTAGACTGGGGCTGCTACTTTAGAGATGGGACCGCCATCCTTAGTCCCTGACATGCTCTTCAGTGAGCTTCTCTGCCTCGTTTCCCCTTCCCTCAGCAACATCAGCATTGCTCAGCTAAAAGTGAACCCGCCCTGTAACAGCAGCATCCATGAACCCCTTCATTCCCCGGCTTTCCTTCAGTTCAACCACCCTCAACTCACAAGAGCTTTGAGCATTCTCAGAGGCAAAGATAAACCATGTTTTGGGAACTCAGAGCAGGAAATTGAGAACCTTTGTGGCCTTCCGCCTGCATTTTATTTAGAGGGGATTATTGCTAGCTTAGTTGGCATCTACGTGGTCCTTTCAACTACATTTTTCATGTTTTATTCACAATACTGGGGAGTGAGAACTTACTCACCTCAGACCATGCAACATATTTGGATTCAACGGGCTTTCTAGTTGTATTGTATGTCTGACATGCAGAATTACCCAAACCTCGTATGCTAAGAAGGTGAATACTGAGGACAGTTGAACTGACATCATCTACACACGTTACCTAGGTTCGCTTAATAAAAAAACCCTGCTAGAGGCAGGCATCACACTTTCCACAGCTTGAAGACCACAATATAGATACATAGCTCCTCTGGCTTGGGACCACGGAAGGATTCATTGCCACCATGTTTGTTCCACTGAGCAATATTCACTGAACCAGATTTGAGCAAGATTCTCATCTCCTAATACAAAGCTGCTTTTTTTCCCTCCCGCTACTCCTCTCCCTTTCCTTCACCAAGACATGGGACTTTGGTGACAGTGTTTTACCCAGATGAGTATACTCAGGGAAAATTTCTCACAGTTTCAGCAAAGCTGGAAAGTACAAACATGAAAAAGATTAAATATCCCTACTTTTCCCTGGCAGTTGATACTCTTAAATCCCTAATGACACCCTGTGCTGAATCTTTCACAAAAATTACAGTGGTATTCCATCACTGTGAAAAACATAAAACCACCTTAAAAATACGCAGCAACACAAACAGGAAAAAAACCCAACCATACCAAACAAGCTGCTACGAGAGAAGCCACAGCCCCTCCGCTATCATCAGCACTGCAGGGAATAAGCACGGGAGCTGGACTTCATTTCACCATCACTGTGCTTCTTTCTCTGTGACTCCTGCACTGCAATGGGTTGCTGTCATTAAGGAAGGATTTCAGCTCTACAGAAGTATTTTGGGGTTCACGGGGGAAGCCCATATATAAAAACTAAAAAGTTAATGTAAAAGAAGCCTTGCAAACAGTTCTTACTAACCTCACCAAAGAACTAAATTATTCACATTATTGAGTGCAGAAAGAGGTGCTGATGCAGGCAATTGCTTGGATGAGAAGCTTTCTAGTCTCCGCTAGCTACACCAAACTTCTGCTTTTAGAAATATGCAAGAGAGGGTCTTATACTTTCATAGATGTTACTTGAAGTGATTACTGATCTACTTTACATCTAAATTGCTTAGAAATTTTTTTTTTTTATTCGTCTAAGACTCTTGTTTTCCTATCTAATAAAAACAGCAGTTTGCCAGTAGTTAGGGAGTTCTTTCCTTCATCTCTGATACTCAATAATATCCCACCAGGTATCAGCAGGTACAAACATATTAAAGGAGAATTTTCCTTATTGATTTATCCCAGACCTCTGATCCGATAAGCCATTTATCACTGCCATACGGACAGTCACAAATACATTTAACATAATGTATTAAACACAAAGGCTATAAAAGCATTGAACCACATTTTCGAAGGGGTTTCTACTCAACCTGCTAAAACATGAGAGCACAGCCTGTCCACATCTTTTTTGCATAGTGGGGACCAAAACTGACCACAGTATTCCAGGTGTGGCCTGACAAGCACTGAGTGGGATAACGACAACTTTATATCTGTGATGCCCTTGTAGATGCAACCCAGCACCCTGTTGACTTTCTTTGCCGCTGCAGCACACCGTTCACTCGTATTGAGCTTGTTGTCCACCAGGTCCGTTTCCACAGAGCGGCTTCCCAGCCAGGTAGATCCCAGCCTGTGTGGCACTCCTGGATGATGTTTTCCCAGGTGCAAGACCTTACGCTTGTCCTTGTTGAACTGACACATAAAAGTTATGTCAGTGTTCAGCCAACATTGTCAACAAATTCAATGCCACATGAAGGCACTCTACAATACAGAATACAGCACAGCTCCTTGTTTTGTCAGACCAGTAAGAAATATTGCCAGGTGCTACAAATATCTTCCTTGTTTGCAGGTAGCACATCCCCCCAGTACTCCTACCTCAGCATGACTGGATGCTAAGAGATGACTGTTCAATTAAAGACAAGACAACTGTTCACAGTCCATAGCCTGCTTGGAGTTAATGCTTTGGTTTCAGACTTGAGTAAAGGCTTGGGTCTTGGAAAGCTTGTTTGCTTTTCACCACTTTTTCATTTGCTCTAATAAGAGCTATCACATTTCCTTCCTAGCCTCACTTATTAGAGCCTTATTAATGTTACTGTAACTGTGATGGCCTTCTTTGAAAACCTACTGAAAGTCGTAAGATCTTTTCTGCAGCTTCCAAATCCAGTAATACTGCTGTGGTTAGGATACAGTGAGCGCATACCTAGCTAATCCCAAAAGCATAAGCATTACTTTTTGTGTGATTTTTTTTTTTTTTAAGACTGCTTATGAATTTTAGTTTCATAATAGCAATTTCTTTGCAATGCTTCCTGAAAATTGTAAGAATTTTATAAAGCTTCATCCAGCTTATTATAATTTTTAAATAAATAACCAAATGCATGCACAAATGGACCACATCACCTGCTGCTGCAAACTAACATACGTCCACCAAACAAGCATTTGGGTTTACCACACATAGTTGCATTGAATGAAAATCATCAGACCCGAAGTAGTTTGGAAAGCCTTTTATCATTGACACAAAATTACCCAATACTAGCTTAATTCAAAAAAATGTCTGTAAGATGATGGGGAAGATGAAGTACAGAAAACTTTACAATGAAAGAGTTTGTTTGGCTTATAACACAGAAGGTAGGCTCATTTGGAATAGCCAACATATAACTAGAAGTATGGACATTTGCAGCGGGGACCAGGGAGGGAAGCTCAGGAAGTTTTCTTAATTGCTGCTAGCTGGACCACTATGACAGAAAGAAGCTCTCGCTATGTGCTAGATGCTATTCACAAAAACAAAACTATGGCTTCCTATGTTTTATTGTAAGTTATCACAAGATAGATACAGACAGACAGGAAGAATAAAGCAACAGGAAAATTATACTTCATCCAAGAAGGATTTTTAAATCTTCATATTTAGACCAAAGATGTTGTTTTCTTACCACTTATGCCCATAATTCTCCTTACTGCATATATCAACACCTGGTTTCAAACACACCAAACCTTGTCTAAAGCAACCATGGAAGCACCTAAGAGCAAACTGTTGTCTTGCAGGAGCTGATGTTTAACTATGGGCAGAACAAAATTAGAGTGGAAACCTTGGAACTACATTGAAGTGGCAATTCAGATAGATTGCTAAGAAATATTTCCAAAAGGCAAAGGTTACGCTGGCAGCTAGTGTTCTGAAAGATGTGTTTTCTAAAATAAATTCACTGACTGAGCTGCATCATCCCTTTTCCCTGTCCTTTCAGTCAGGTTTGTGGGCTAAGAGCACAAAGGCACTAAAGCAGTAAACAATTTAAAAAAAACCCTCCACCGCTGGCAAGCATCACAAGAGACCCTCAGAGGCTTTAAAAGTGCTGAGTTTGGCTAGAGGGTGGCTCAACAGTGGCTGCAGAGCATATTTCGGCACCTCAGAGCAATCGCTAAGGAGCTGACTGAGCTGAAGAGGGCTGTAGGAGCAGCCGTGCGATTCAAACCACACTTCAGCATCTCAGTCAGCACTCCAGCATCTCCTCCACCACGCACACAAAGAAACCCCAGTTCAGGATGAGATCATGGAATAGAAATATCTGGAAGTTTCCACACAATTCAGGAGCTGTGCTGTCTGCAGGGGTTTGCGGGTTTGTGTTTTCTCTAATCATTCTTGTCTTCTGCAGGTGTTTGCTCTTACCTGGTGGCAGAGGGTTCACGCTGGCAGTCCTAGTACAGGACTTGGAGGCAGAGGACCAAGCAATGAAAGGCCTTGCACAGCCTTTTGCGCCAGAGCTAGCCATTCCGGTAAACAAGTCTGAGAAGATTTTAAATTACACTGGTAGATAAGACTGGGCTCAAATTTTCAGCTCAGCCTTCAGATATTAAGATTTGGGTTTCTTTTGCAAAATTCATTATCACAAAGTTCCCGCAGCAACCAGGTGTTACTTCCAAACAGCTTTGATTCTCACCTCCGGATCAGGCTGGGAGATACACATGTAATAATAAGTGTGGCCACGAATAATTATTATCTATCATCCAGATCAGATATGCAATAAAACTTTAGAGGGTGACTAGGATTCAAAATATCTAGTATGAGAAGCTTTTGTAGAGAACATAAATTAGCAATGATGATGAGCCATTAAGTGAGGCAGCACTGTGGAACAGCCAAAGCTACTGAACAGAAAGCAATAGAAAACCCCAACTAATTGAGATCTTTCCTCTCTACCCTCCCCTTCCCATCCAATCCTCCCAAACTTGCCAATCTCCAGAAATACTATTTCAAATCAGTTCAAGGTGCCCACTGATCCTTTTATGTCCCTGTGGGTCTGCCTCATTAGGTCTTGGTATATTTGTCTCTTGGTCTCTGTTATTTGGTAATGAGCAGCAAGCACCCACCCTGTATAAATACTCCTTTACATTTTTTTTTACGCCAAGGTAAAAACTAGAAAGCAAAAACCTCCGCCTCTTCAGGAGAATTTCTTGCCAAACATACTAGTGCAGAGACCCAGGCTATGAAGCAGCACACAGCCTTTGCCCAGAGCCACCCTCCTCCGGGCTCACGGGGGCTCTGTCCCCAGCCCACATCTCTTCTCCTGGGATCCAGCAGTCGGCCCATCCCAACAGCGACTCTGTCCTGCCTCCACAAAGACAGACAAGTTTGTCACAACTGCAGTGACGGCTTTGATGCATACTGGGATGTTACTGTTATCCTTTGTGACCAAACATTCAATAGTTTAACTACTTCTAGCCAGAGTTTTAAAGCGTTGACAGGTCAAACAGGGGCTGACCTTTAAATCACTGAGCCCTTAAGATATCCACAAGTACTTACTCTGTTGCTGCAAACAAGTATTCGGGCAACTGGCTTCCTGAGTGTACCTTCACAGCTTAGGCTTAAAAAGCAGAGCAGCATTTTGTCACTGGAACCAGGGTAAAGACTGAATTTAAAAATAATACATAAAACCCACCACCACCACTTTAGACCCTAAATACTTTAAATATTATCTGTGATTTCAAACTAACAGATTATTTTCCACCTGGAGATCATGAATCACATCCTCATATCTACTATATAAGAACTATTTTCAAATTCCATAGGCTTTTTTATTCTTTTCTACGTGGATAAACACACTTGAAATAGTGAAGAGAAAATAATGTATTTTGAGAAACATGCAGCAACACGTCATTTGTTATTTCCCAAAATAACAGATATGAAGTGAATCTTACACACGGATTTATATAAGGAGTTGTTATCAGCTTCAGAAGTCCCCTGCCTCCTCACTGCATCTGCCTCGTTGGTATTCTAGCAGTGCTGCATTGTGTGAAGACGGAAATACTACCACTTCAAGATAATAGCAGATAATAATATTGACATTTTAGTGTGGTAAACACATTTCAGCTGGACAATGTGGTTTGCATACATTAATCATCCTCCTTTAAACAGTTCGCTCACCATATTGTTCCTAAATAGCTTAAATAACTGGATACATGAATACTTTTTGTTAACGCTAGAAACAAGGAGATTATCGCTGAATTCTCCTCCCTTCCATAAAGCCAGTCTGTAAGAGAAACAGGAGGCACACACTTCACAGAACAAGCTGTTGCTATGAGACAGAAGCTGCCTCATTTCTGTAGGTAATCCTGTCACCACTCTCAACCGGCGTAACAGGATGAGAGTAACCGCACTATCCCAGACTGAAGACTTGGATCTTGTTTGCACCGTTATGGAGCCGGCCCTTTGTCTGGCAGAAATAAGCAAAACCTTGCAGAAGGTGCAGGTAGCGAGGAGTCACCGGTCAGGGCTCCAGCACCAGCTGGAAGCCACCACCACTTTGGTTCATCCTTAAGTGCTTGCTGAGGGTAGGGCTCCTCTCCAGAAACAGCCATGCAAGAGAGCTGGAGGTGGCTGGAATCAAACATGAGCCGTTTTCAGGAAATCAGCTGTTTGGATGATGAGCAAAGAGATCCAGGCAGGGCTAGGTAACGATCCAGGAAATACAGAAATAGAAAACCTACAGACAGGGTAAGCTGCCATGATTGCTTTACCTTCCTCCATTTCTGTAGCCCCATGCGGATACACAAAACCACTGGCTCAGGCATTAGCACAACCGTCTGCAGCTTCGTTAAGAGAGCTGTAAGCAGATTTGTTCCCATCTCTCATGAATTCAGGCTTTCCTTCTGCTTTATCCCTCCAGTATCATTTGCACAGCCACAGATAGAAACGGGTAGCCTTCCACAGAGGAGATAGAGCAAGCCTGGAGTTCACCCAGGCAGGCAGGGTTCCTCCTGCTGAGGTGGGAGCAAGCAACAGTCTCGGGGAGCAAATGTAAAAATGGAGAGGACCCTGCAGCTGTGCCCCTCCAGCCCATCTCTTTACCACTACCAGCAGTGCTTTGGCTGTTCAGAAAGCTGTTTCTTAACCCAGGTCAGAGAAAACACCTTCCTGAGAAGCATCTGTGATAACAGATCTTTGTGCAGACCCTCCCTGAACGCGCAGCCACGTAAAGTTGAACCGACCCACTGGTGGAAGCAGCAACCTTTTAGAGGAGCATGGGGGAAGCAGGACCTCTGAACTGAGAGGTGTCACAAGTGGAAGAGCAATGTAAAACCTTAGAGTCTGGCAAATATCACACCATGCCCAGGTGTGGATTTTGGGGCAAGCACCGTGAGGCATGCACCACCACTTCCAGGGAGAGGAACCACCTCCTTCCCAACGCATAAGCATAATCAGAGCTATTAGGGTCTCCCCAGGCCAACACGAAGCTGGGCAGAACCAGAGTTTACCCAGCTCCTGCGCTAGACAGCAAACCATTCATCTGAAAAGGAGATCAAATCCTTCTGCCCTCAGCCAGGACCAGGACCCCTGAGGGTGTCATATTCCACCCCTCAGGGTGGAAGTCGTCCTGTCTCCTTAGCTGGAGAAATAAACAAGCCAAACTTTCAAACATGCTCAATGTAGCGTAAACTACAATAAGAGATGGGATTTAACTGGCAGGGCTTATAGTTCCAAATACAGTTTTCCTCATTTCTTTCATATTTTGGTGGAAGGAGAAGTTATATCTCAAAGAACAGCTGTTACAGATTCTGCCTTTTCCACAACACATCTGAAGCACCCAGACTCCTGTTATGTCCCATTAAGCCAGTATCTGACTGGAGATGGACACGTTACAAGCCATTTCCTCCGCACAGATGCATGAGGACTCTCATCATAGGAATCATACGGCATCAGCAAAAAAGAAAATTAACATCTTTATGATCTGCCCTGATTAAGGAAAAAACTATAAACTAGTTAAAGCATTCGTCATTCAGTCCTGTTATCTTCCGCTTGACTTGATTCCCACCACCATTCAAAACGAGTCACTGCCCAGCTTCACGGAGCACACTCTTCTCATACTGACAAAGACTCCCATCTAAATGATGACGACAACAGCACACAATCCTCATGGGCTAAAAAGGTTAGTTTTGACCAAAGCCTGAAGGAGGAAGGTCTGGAGCCACGTACAAACCTTCTAATACAGATCCTGCTACCACACCTACGCATGATCCCTTTTGCAGTTCATCACCGCACAGTAGGAAAGTCTCCATTTGCTCTACCATCTCTTTTTAATAATTTATAGTATACACTTTTGCATGCAGTCGCTTCAATACTTTATTTCCATGGCTGTCTATATTCTGCCTGAAGTATACTCATCGCTGAGTTAAATAAAAAAAAAACAAAACCACCTTTAAGCAGATAAATAGTCCCAACAGAACTTACCACAACAGCTTGCAGTTCTATGTGGACATTTTGGCAGCACTGCTGAATGCATTTTGTCACAGCAGGGTAGCAAGAGTAAGCTCACAGTAGTTTTGCTTAGTAAGTAGTAGTAACATCAGCCATGATGACGAAAACCAGGCAAATAATCAAGTTCTGTACTTAATATCATATTGGATCATTTAATAAGCAAAATATGTTTCCATCCAAGAAAAAAGTTAAACTTGCTTTATGAAGTAATGATAAAATATTTTTCACTGTCATCCATTTCTACCTGACTTCAGTCTTTAAACTGATGGGACAGTAAATGCAGAAAATCAATGACTGTGCATCGTATGGAATAAATATCCAAGAACCACTGGAAAGGAATTAACTACTGCTTGTAGAAGAGTATACTTTAGATATCCTTTGTCTTGAGCTGCACTAATGATCTAGAAATTCAGGAATAAAGATTCAGTCAATCGCTCTTCCCAAATCATAAATAATCTATTATGATCCTGGCTGCAGAACTGACATTTCTGAGGTAATAACTAAAATATTAATGATATTATTTACAGTAACTATGCTTGCAAAACATAACCAAGCACATCTTCTATTAAAACAGTAAACCTAGAGAAGAACATTTCTGTGTCACAAAAATGGCTGTAGCTATAACTTCAGGTGCCTACTGCCCCGTTGTTTTTGGTCAGCCAAACGTCTCAGCACAGCCTGGGCCATTTGATTTGCACTCCTCAAGTCCTGCTGGGCCCCGGCTGCTCTACCTACTAATCATTATTGGGAACAGGACCCTAGAGAGAAGGCACTCTAAAGCTAACTGGTTTGGCTTCTTCACCCTCCATTCAAGTCAAACCTTAGCATAACCTAGTGCAGCCTAAACACATTAAGCCAGAGAGCTGGTCATCAGAGCAAGGTAAAGGGGATGGACTGGAAGCTGTGATCTTAGCCACCGAGTCTCCAGCCTGCTCAGAATGCAAGTTTTCTGACAGTTTTGTTCTCCTGAGTAGGGAGCTTAAGCAACACCAGAGAGGAGGTCAATACCATTGAAAGTAAGAACATGCCTTTACAGGTAACACTTCCAAGGAGGAAATATGTGGGCCACTCAATTGATAATGACACTTTCCAGGAGCATCACAGGGACCACAGCAAAGATGAGCTGTTGCTGCAGTCAAAACAAGCCGAATTCAGAAGAGACACCGCAGCTTGCACAGCTGGGTCTTCCAGTCACAGCCATGGCATTGAGAAACGTTATGTCTTTAAGGTACCAATCTGTGATTTGTTCCTGGTCACGGGAGAGACAGTTTGTGCCCAAAGAAAACCTTTACAAAAAGCTCATACAAGCTCCCTCCACGTTGGCATGTCTAAGCAGGTATTCAGATCACATTTTTTTCTGGGTAGTCTTTGTTCCCTGCTCTCTGCTGGTCTTCTGGACCATGAGGACTGGATGTCCTAAGTTTACTCAACTACTGAGAAGAGCTGTTTTGGGTTTGTGTTGGGTGGGGTTTTTTGGGGGGGTTGGAGGCTTGATTTTAGTCATTTGTTGTTGTTTGGGTTTTTTTTTTTTTTTTAAAGATCTGTTGTTCTGTAGGAGTCTGAGATGATGTGCATCTTACCTGTGCAGTCAATCACTTCATGATATAGGTGAAATATAGTGAGCATTTACGCCGATCAGACCTAAATTACTGCTGCATTTACACTTGGTGATCTTTATGAAACATTTTTGCAAGAAAAAATTTCTTTATTTAGCAAAATGTAATTGTTAGCAACAAAATTATCATCACATAAGTAAAAAAGGAATTCCAAACAAAAACATTGAAACTACAGAGGAAAAAAAAATAAAAAAAATAAACACACTGTCCAGTGTTATCACTCTAATATACTGTGCAATGCTGTTAATCATTGAAATAACCATACTAAGAGCACTACAGAAAGCTTCTTGTTAGTATTGAGGAACCATTGCAACTCCCAAAATCAGAACTGAATCAGAATATTCTGAAGTTTTGAACCAGACAGGATGCTGCAGCTGAACCAAACTGGAAGAGGAAATGGGCTACTCCCACTTCAGATAATCTCAATTTAGGAAACGAATGCACCTCCTGTTTGCCGCAACACAAGTTACACGTGTATCAATACATCTCCCCTTTGTGTTGCCAGTGAAAGACTTTGAAGCTTTGTTATACATCAAGCTGCTTCACAAAAAGGCACACACAGGAAAAGAGTATTTTTCCATGCAACATTAATATTTTTAAAAATATGAAAGATATTTCAAAAATGGTGGAGAGACGCAGAATTGCTAGCATGAAAAGGGGCACCCTGAGTCACCTACATTTAACCTCCAGGACTTCAGTAGGGGACTGAAACGCAGAGAAACAGCAGCACTTAGATTTCTAACTGACCAACAGCGTGTGACGCCAGAAGCTAATAAGTAATTAGTTTCCAATTATACTATTTACATCCTTTCTGAAGCAAAGCAACTGCAGTCTTTTACCTTGTTTTAGCAGAAATAACCATTAACAAGATCTACTAAGAGGCACTGTAGTTAACATTGCATGTTTAATTCAGTGACAGATCTGAATGCTAGATTTCAAAACAAACAAACAACCCACCACCACCAAACACAACACCCACAAGGCATTATACATACGTGATTTAAACTGCTATGGTCTGATTGCAAAGCTCATTAGTTACAGAGGTCAAAACATACTAGGGTTTCCACACTGTATCTTGACAAATTAGGCAGTTATCTTTTTAGACTCCTGGGATAAACTGCACTCGCATATAAATCCAGTGGGTAACAACATCTGCAATTAGTTTGAGTCAGAAACCAAAACATCAAAAAAGGTGATATTTTAATTGAATACGCTATTAGAACAGCAAGGTTAGCTACTCAGGTGTGCTCAAAGGCAGGCTGGACTTCAGGAAGAATGACTGCACATCTTACCATTCACTGAGTGATGCACAGCGCCAGTGATACCCACACACACCAACAGCACTTGCTTTTAGCGGATTATAATTCCCTCTGGATTGGTAGGGCACCACAGACCATTACATTTAGCACATTCCCTTGCAAATAAAAGATTCTGTGTGGCAACGCTTCCCCAGCTGCCAGCCAGATTCCTTCCCTGAGCCATCCCAGTATAACTAACTAGTAGTATTCAAAGCGATAAATAACAATCATAGGTTCATAAACTATACAGATTTATTTCTGATTCCACTCCATTCTGCAACTCAGGCAGAGAAGCAATTGCTCTTGTACAAATAGTTGCTTAGAAAAGATCTCCCCAAAGGACTCTTAATACTTTCCAATTAATTGTTCCGTCCCAAGTCCCTTACAGGCAAATTCCCCTCGAGCCAAACGGTGGACCGTGGCTACACTATTATTTCTTTCCTCCTGTGCGGTCTCTTGACAGAAAGCACAACAGAGTGGTTATGCCTTCAGTGTATCTGAACAGGTATATCCTAAAGTCTGAGCGAATTTATTGTCTGCTTGCTTTAAGTACGCTTATGCCTCGGCTAGTGATGGCCACAAGCCTTTTACTCTAGAACGACTGTCTTCTAAACTTACAATCTTCCTCCTGCATCAGATGGCACAACAATTTTGTTTTAAAGTTTATATATATCTTATTTATATATATAAACTTTATATATATAAAAGTAGATACCACAAATTCATCACACCCCTCTCCATATACACTCTCTTCAAACAGGACACACACTTTGATGAGGTTCCTGTGATTATGAGTCATCAGAAAGAAGTTTTTTCTTGTTAGGAAGAGTGACTCTCCCAGAGCCCTATATTCACTTCTTGGGAGCAAATGGTATGACTAGAATGAGATGGTAGGGATGAGGGTTAAGTAGTAAAGTTTTAACTAAAATATCTATTTGAATAAATGAAAAAGCTTTTTCGAAATCCCAAACCTCACGTCTGTGTGCTTGCCTAAATAAAAATATTTATTCTGCTGCTAAAGTTAAATGCATATTTGAATTTGTTTCCAAATAAATAGCATTTTCATCTTTTAAATGAGAGATTTCTCAGCCTGCAGTTTCTCTGATATCGCAAAAAGTACTTCAACACAATTTAATTTTTTTCATAGAAAAAAAACCAAAACACCCTGCGTCTAGTTAGATCAATGGTTTTCACCATTAGATCATACCCTGAAGAGCTACAAAATTTCAGGGACAAAAGCAATCTCCTGGTTCTTTGCCTGCACATTGTTTAGATCAGCGAGGCCCCACTCCATTGCCCAGACTCATATGGGCCACAGTAACACAGGTAACAGACAGCGATGATAACATAAACCTTCCCAAGCAGAAAACGGTAGATATGAAATAAGAAGATGTGCTAGCCTACAGTGGAGGTGGGTGACCTCTCACTCACACAACCCATGACCCCATTAGATAACGTTCTCTGCACAGAGAGCAGCAGAATAGCCCCATCATGGTGCTGACAACCTGTTCATGCACCTCAGGTGAAGTGCCGGACAGCAAGAGCATCTCCTTCAGGAGACGATGATACATTATTAGAGCAGTAATGTGTTCAGCCTCAGAAAAGCAGCATGATGGGCCACACTGAGCTCACAAGTCCTCAGCTAATGCGGTGGGCTGAGCAGCTACGTCCCCATCTGCACGGTGGTCAGTTAAACACCTTTAGCTGTGGGGAAGCAAAGGCTGATCACATCACTCAGCAGCCAACACGTACCACTCAAATGACTTTACCTGCTGGGAGCCACCGCAATATTGGACCACCACCAGCTGGTGAGAGGAGCTTCAGAAGCATCTGCTGCCAAGTGAGGTGCCACGACCCAGGCCATTGTCTTCACTAGCAGAAGGGTGTATTTCCACCACCTGTTAACTACCCCATTTTTGGTTTCACCAAGTGGTACCTAACTACAGAAAAGGCCCTGAGGTTTTACTCCAAGATGGACTTGGTAAAGGTATAGTGGCAGGTTATTACCTAAGCAGTAACATTCACAAGAGCCCTCCACTCAGAATCTGGTAGCATCCTTTTGATCACCTTAGTTACTGTACTGTTAATTTTTATTTAAAGTACCCCAGGTTGGTCAGATTGAGGTTCTTAAGGAAGAGCAAAGGCTGCACTGCAGCTCCCTAAGATACTAACAGCCAAATGCTGAGGCTTCATGCTGAAGGATTTAAATGCAAATATAATGTGGGTCTTGTTCCTATTTCTTTCTTCTCAGAACAACAGAAAACAGCTGTTTAAGAAATTTCACATTCAAATACAATAATTTTCAACTGCGGCAGACTTGATTTGAAACAGATATAGCTCCAAGTCAAAACTGTTTTGCGTCTTATGATCATTGATGGACTTCTTTTGGGAACATTAAAGAGCTGTCAGAACCATTTTGAACCTTCACCTCATCTTCTCTCCTTCTCAGAAAACAATGGTTCTCACCAAAAAAAAAAAAAAAAAAAAAAAAAGAAAAAAAAAAAGAGGTGATAGCAGAGTGCCCATCCTGAAGCAGTTACCTAGTCAGGCTGCCCACATAACACATGGAGACCTTTATTCAGGCTGGCACTTTGCTTAATTTTGAAGCACTTAACTCCAGACCTTTCAGATCACCTGGGAGTAATGTAACAATTACAGTATTAGCTCGTTTGATACCTCTTCCTTTTTTTTTTTT
>VYXH01000005.1:75925-102711 GCA_013397275.1 Burhinus bistriatus | reverse complement strand
TTTTTTTTTTTTTTGAACAAACTGAACTGCTCAGAAAGCTCAGATTTGCCCTGATTTAAGCTACAGTGTTCGCAAAATGGAATTCCTCTTTCCAAACAACCCTAGTTAACTCCTGCTCAACGTTTTGGATTGACATTCCATAAACACACAGACTTAGACACAGACACACATCACCACCCCCCATCTTAAAGCAGATTTGGTTAAGAAGTACATTAGCACCCCAAAAGCTGTTTCCTCCTTAGCTTAGTTAAGCAACTTAGTACTGCACTTTCAGTGACAGGATTGTGAAGATAAACACCCCAAAAACCCTCTACAGCAGTACATTTTTTTTTTTTTTAATTCATTGGGTACCTTTCTAAAAGAAATTCTGCAACCTTGGAATTCTCTATAACATACAGAATTTTTGCAAAACTGAAAAAAAATTAAAAATCATTATCAGCAGCTATACAGTAAGGAAGAACGATGATATGAATCAGTATTTTTCATGCTGCTGTTTGAAAGGTTTTACGATCAGACTCATCCCATTATATCTTAAAGATATGAAGCAGTTAATTTTTTTCTAATTCATTCTTTTGAAGAGTAATTTAAAAATCCTATAAATTAGCTGTCAAAATCTTCACGTTTTCTTAATTTTACAGTATTAGCCACATAAAATTGCATAACTGCAGGCAGATGATGATATACAAGAGATAAAACACAGGGTCAAATACGCTCTTTCATTAAACTTCCACCACCATTTTCTATTGAAGAGTAGAGACTGCAGAGACTGTTTCTAATTAACAAAGTCCAGGTCTGGTGCTATTCAGTATTTTTATGAATAATGTTGGCAGCTACAAAAGCTCTGAAGAGAAATAAGACATAGTAGAGGATGAGCAATTCAGTGCAAATCTCAATATGATTCTATGTCAGAAAAGGGCAAATCCTCAGATATATAGAAAGGAATTAGGAAGCAAGAATACAATTTTTCTCCCCAAGTAAGGTATTAGCTACACAGATGGAGGATTAACTGAGAGTTCCAATAACTCGTTTCTTTTAAAGGACACCGAAAATTTAGAGATGATACCGAGAATTACAATACTGTCTCAAGTTTATATGAAAACTCAGCGTTGAGGATAAGGAGCTCACTCTGTTTAGCAGATGAAAGGCGATGGCTGGGTGACTTGACTATAACATCTTAAAAAAAAAAAAAAAATCACCTCAGGCAGAAACTGCAATGTCCTTGGGGCTTTTTATTCAAGCAGAGAAAAGCATAAAAAGGAACTTCCAGCTGGAATTTAAAACCAAACACATTGAAATCTGAGATCAGGTACAGATTTTTTAATCACAGAGGGAGTTAACTGCCAAAATTAATTGCCAAGGAAATGGTAAAATCTGCCTTTTGATATCATCATATCCAGACTGCATGCCTTTTCAGAAGATGCCCACAAGACAAATGCAAACCATTGGGTTCAGCACAGAGCTAATAGGAGAATTACATTCCAGCTCTTACTCCTAAGGTCAAACTATACAAACCATAAACGCTTTTTTACCCTTAAACTCCAGCCAAGAGCAAATCTGAACGGTGTTGCTGTAAGTACTTTGGATGGGATTTATCTTCCCCGAAATCAAATCTTCCCAAAGTTTGTTGTCCAACCTAAACAAGCCACTAGCTTCTCACAGTGGAGGCACTTCCAGAAGTGACCTCTTGCAGTTTGACTGTCTGTCTGTCCACCCCTCGCCCTCCATTAAGTAAGAAGGTAACCCCAAAGGCTACATGCTTAACATTTGGGTGGCAGAAGGTTGTCAAGATGAATCCAAACTTTCATGACAGTGTGTAACACTATATTAAAAGCACAAGTCAGTTACTCAGATGCTGGGAATGAAATCTCAGCCTGGCTTAAGTCAAAGGGAGGTTTGCCTTTGACTTCAGTAACTCTAGGACTTTTGTCCCTATTATGAATTACTCGTATGGCAGTCCCACCCACTAGTCTTGTAATCGATGCCAGGGATCCAACAGGGCTGGGTGTTCCTCGGAGCAGAAAGGCAGACTCCTGTTCCAGGGGGTTCCGAGTTCAGAACAAGAACTAGCAGAGAGATACGTGGGGGCATTGGAGAGCAAAGGGAAACAACCAGACAGTATTTGTCAGAACTGGTTGCTGATGTGTTAGACACAGAGTTCATCAAACAGCACCAGCGTTATTCCAAAGAAACGGTCTATGAAAAGAACCCAAGGGAAGATGAGATTCTTCACAGAGCTGTACAAAACATCTCTCCTAAATGCACGTGGTGAATTCATCTTATAAGGTATTACCCATTACAGCAAAAATAATACTTCACCATCATGTAATTTGAATTTCTTTTTCAATGACAGATTTAAATATTTAACATGTGTAGCAGAGCACAGTTGAACTGAAGTGCCTCTTTACCAAGAAAATTCACAGCAGTAACCTATAGTAACGTTGCAAGGCGACAGCTCATTTTCTGATGGGCTATCACCACAGCACAGATTTCCAGCTTAACTGCTAGATAAGACTTTTTTTTAAACTACCCACCCCCACAAAAAACAATTTGATAAGAAAAGCTGTGATTCCCCTCCCTTGCTGTTTCTTGCCTTAAAGAATTCATTTCTATAAGAACTCATGAAGCTAAATCCAAAATTTTAAATATGCATTTACATATGTAAAAATAGCTAGTGAATAAATGTTTTCTCTTCTAAAATAATCCCATAAATTGATATGCCACTAGAGTAGTCTCTGAATACAAGCCAAGACTGTATTTCGGAAAGTCTAGACTGCATGATGCAGTTTTCCAGAAATTTACTCCAAACACTCGAGAGAAAAACCTAGTAATTGGAAAGAGAGGACAGAGCCACTGAAGCACAAGAAATTAAGAGACTAAAGTGACACAACAGCAAAAATGGACAGATAACACACATGTATCAGCAATTACATGTGATTTAAAACTAACTGAGAAGTATGTCTTATGTGATCATCAGAGAGACTTTTAAAGTACAGTTACAGAGCATTACAAGTTTGAAAAAGGATATGATAGAGAACTTCCTCGGACCAAAGACAGACAAGTGAAGCAAGGTCTAAAACCTGAAAATTATTCTTTTCTGGTAAGCCCAGTTCTGTTGACAGTCACAGCACATCCGGTTTTGAGGGCACATTTCTGCACTCCTGCAGGCAGAGCTCCTTTAATTCTAGCTCCTGAGCTTTGAGATAGAACTACAACTGAAGGGGAAAAAAAAAAAGGCAAAAAACAAAGAAAAAGAAGGAAAAAAAACCTCAACACAATCACACACACACAAAAATCTACATTCTTTTTCTTTGAGTGCTTTCAAGCTACAAATGTATTTTGTAGTTCCAAAGTATGACAAGTTGACACTAAGCAGGTGATCTCTTCTCTCACCTTTTGAGAAGCAGAAAAAAATTCAGACAATGCAGTAAACAATGTTGAAATACTAACAAGTCTGAGATTAGAAAAAATACCTTCTAACTGGTGTTTAGTAACACCTGCTAAAATAGAAATGAAAACAGGATGAATTTGCTTTTAATTCATACCTCCAGTATTAGTGCTCTTCATAGAGCACATTAACATTTTAATCTCAAAAATAATTTGGAAGAACAATTGCATTTTAAGTTTCTATTAGCAGTTTGATGCATGCATGCATGCAAGTAGTAAGGACAGGACTAAAGTTTCAAGCTTCACTATAGGCTAGTCTAAAACATGGGTTTAATTAATACAAAATGAGACAAAGTCATAACCTGGTAGTATCATTTCTATGAAGAATACTCTGTCTTATCAACAATTAAATAAATACGGGTGCTGGTATGACTGCAGAAAACAGCCTTTTCAGCATATTTCCCATTTAATCAGAGCCACTAGTACAGAGATTTGCAGCTGGGCAATAACTCTAAATATTTGTAAGCATCCACCCCATTTTCTTTCACAGAAACCATCACGAACCTAAGAGCCTATGTTGCCCTTAAGGCAAGCCTTACATACTTAGTATATATAGGTACATATTTAACATATACAGGTAGTTGAAACCTAGAAACAAGACTACTTTGTGGCCATAAGGCTTTTCATCCTGACATATTAGTTGAAATCCCTTTGAAGTCCATCCACAATGAACTGCAAAAACTGCATCCAGCTCCTTGTTCAATCAAGGAGAAGTATGTAACCCTAAACATTAAACTCAAGTCCCTTTGACCAACTCATCCAGCACCTGATAGAATACAGGGGCCTCATCTATCAGATTAAAGCGGGAAAATACAGAATGAAAAGCGAAAAAGAAACACTGATTCATCAAAATATTCACTTTCATACATTCACTCTTGTGGAATGGGCTATGAATGTTGAAATTACTTAACTGTCTGACACAGAAACATCACTAAATTATCAGCTAAGAAGCAGGGAAGTCAGTCTCTCTCTCAGCTCTACCACGTCTGATGCTTGGTTAGCCCGTGGGATCAACCAAGACTGTAGCCAAAATAATGGGCCAGTTTTGTGCTGAATTACCAAGTCTTCTTCTCTCCCACTGCCACCTCAGAAAAGAAGACAGAAAAAGCAACACTTTAGGATTCCATGGAGCTACCAGTTTAAAAGGAAAAATAAGACTTTTCTAAATGCCACTTTTAACTACTTGCCAATAGATATGAAAGTCACACTGAGTTCACCACTTCCCACATGCCCTCTGAAAAAAGCATTCCAGAAGCTCAGTTACATTTCCGCAGCTGAGCTACAAACATTGTAGAACTGAAGAAAGAGCATCATTTAAAACCTTATTTACCCAAACATGGCTGAGAAGTTTCCGATGCCTTTCAGGACATTACCAGCAGAAGCAGCACGTTTTATACAGCCACGGCACGTGGCAGAGAAGCACCATTCACGGCTAGGTAGTTCCCATAGTCCTGCAGCCTGCATACGGACTATTTCTGACCACATGGGATGTGATACGAAGCCAGATAAACACATAGTGATAAAAATGCAGCTTTCTCCCAAGGTAAGCACAAGCCACAGCCCTGAAAAGACTGCCTGGGCTGCTCCACACACATCTCACCACCAAATCCCTACTGCTCTAGCACTTACCCAGCTATGAGCAAACTCCAGGAGCAGCACTCTCCTTGGGGTATCTCCACTTCTTCTCTCATAGAGAATCAGGTCCTTACTGCTCCAGCACTAATAAAGCAGCACAATCTTCTTAAAAGCCCCAGGAGCCCAGCACTAAAAATTAAGCAGCACCAACAACCTTCCCTGGGAGGAAGAGCAAAATTTACAAGCTACTGCATTAGTGTAAACCCATTTTCACCCGCAATAGGAGCCAATGCTCCAGAGTGCAACCCCCTGCCATTGTAGCATCGCTTCGTCACGGGAAGGCTGAAGTCCAGCAGAGGAGCAGAGCAGGCAGCTGGGAGTTGGTTTGTCTAATTTTTAACTGCAAACATTGCAAAGGATTGTTTATCTATTTGTTGTAACCTCCCTGGAGCAGCAAAACCCTCCAGAATAAACACAACAAACCCTAAGCCAAAGCACACCCTTAATCACAGCTCCTGTGCTGTCAGCTGGCCTATATTGAGCTGGCCTAGCCTTCAGGGACACACAGCTGAACCAGAGAGCTACAGCTTTCGAAAGCAGCTGCTTTTTAGTTTGCAGAGCACTGGAAACATACAGATCAAAGCGGTAGTTGCCAGCTCTGGTGTGAAAACTAAGGCAGGGAAATAGCTCCTTGAATATTGCTTAGGGTCAATCTATAGCTTTTTAATCAGAATATATATGGCTTCTCGGTCGTAACCACAGGACATCCTGTATTGGGTTTAAGTGGCAAGGTTTTGGTAGCGGGGGGGGCTATAGGGGTGCATTCTGTGAGAAGCTGCTAGANTTTAACTGCAAACATTGCAAAGGATTGTTTATCTATTTGTTGTAACCTCCCTGGAGCAGCAAAACCCTCCAGAATAAACACAACAAACCCTAAGCCAAAGCACACCCTTAATCACAGCTCCTGTGCTGTCAGCTGGCCTATATTGAGCTGGCCTAGCCTTCAGGGACACACAGCTGAACCAGAGAGCTACAGCTTTCGAAAGCAGCTGCTTTTTAGTTTGCAGAGCACTGGAAACATACAGATCAAAGCGGTAGTTGCCAGCTCTGGTGTGAAAACTAAGGCAGGGAAATAGCTCCTTGAATATTGCTTAGGGTCAATCTATAGCTTTTTAATCAGAATATATATGGCTTCTCGGTCGTAACCACAGGACATCCTGTATTGGGTTTAAGTGGCAAGGTTTTGGTAGCGGGGGGGGCTATAGGGGTGCATTCTGTGAGAAGCTGCTAGAAGCTTCCCCCATGTCTGATAGAGGTACTGGCCAAGGCTGAGCTCATCAGTGACGGTGGCAGGGCCTCTAACATATTTAAGATGAGGGGGGGAACAACCTGCAGTGGAACAGCAGCAGCAGCAGCTGGAGAGAAAGGAATGAGAATATGTGAGAGAAACAGCCCTGCAGGCATCAAGGTCAGTGAAGAAGAAGGAGGAGGAGGAGTTTCTCCAGGTGCCAGAGCAGAGATTCCCCTGCAGCCCCTGGTGAAGACCATAGTGAAGCATGCTGTCCCCCTGCAGCCCGTGGAGATTAATGGTGGAGCAGATATCCACCTGCAGCCTGTAGAAGACCCTATGCTAGAGCAGGTGGATGCCCAAAGGAGGCTGTGACCCCATCAAGAGGCTGCGCTGGAGCAGGCTCCTGGCAAGACCTGTGGCCCCATGGAGAGAGGAGCACATGCTGGAGGTGGTTTTCTGGCAGGACTTGTGAGACCATGGAGGAACCACGCTGCAGCAGCCTTTTCCTGAAGGACTGCACCCTGTGGAAAGGACACACACTGGAGCAGTTTGTGAAGAACTGCAGACTGTGGGAAGGACTCATGTAGAAGAAGTTCATGGAGGACTGTCTCCCACAGGAGGGACCCCACGCTAGAGCAGCGGAAGCGTGTGAGGAGTCCTCCCCCTGAGGAGGAAGGAGCAGCAGAGACAATGTGTGATGAACCAACCACAACCCCCAATCCCTGTCCCCCTGTGCCGCTCGGGGGAGAAGGCAGCGAAATCGGGAGTGAAGTTGAGCCCAGGAATAAGGGAGGGTTGGGGGGGAAGGTGTTTTAAGATTTGTTTTTATTTTCTCATTACCCTACTCTGATTTGATTCACAATAAATTCAATTAATTTTCCCCAAGTCGAGTCTGTTTTGCCTGTGATAGTAATTGCTGAGTGATCTCCCTGTCCTTATCTCGACCCATGAGCCTTTCGTTATATGTTCTCTCCCCTGTCCAGCTGAGGAGGGGAGTGATAGAGCGGCTTGGTGGGCACCTGGCATCCAGCCAGGGTCAACCGACCACACATCTCCACCCCTTGAGCCCTACCTCCTTTCCCTTCCCATTTACAGCCTATTTATTTCTCACCTGATCCTGTTGTTATGCCAAGTCCATAAAAAAGGACTCCCATGCGTTACTCTTTTCCACACAATATTACTAAAACTCTGTGATTAAGGACTGTAGACTTTCCTTTTCACATGCTTTTTTCACAACCGCATTAAGGACTGATCAGGCAATTGATAGCAGGCAGTGACAAACAGGGAAGGGAAGGTCGATAGGTAAAGGCAGTAATCCCTTATTCTGGTAAAACAACAGCAGGAATAATGTATATGACTGCAGGCTTAATTATCCATGTGCTTTCATGGTGGGATTTCAGGGACAGTAAGAATACCTGGTCTCTTTGGACTGCTGTAAATTCATTCCTATAAACCCCAATTGTGTAGAGAAACTGGGTCAGCCTGGTTTTCTTCAAACGCATCAAATCAGCCTCTTATCCTGAGGTGCTCTCTCTAGAAAAAATGCCATCAAAATTCAAATGCTTTTTAGATACTGCTTCATCCAGAAGATGGGGGACCTGGCCCTAACAGCAGATGAATGACCTGACCTCCAGTAAGGCATTCAGCGATGCAGCAGCCTCCACCAGATTTCATGTACACATGTAGGCGTACTCCCCAGATTGTCTCATTGTATGTTTGGCACTAAAAACTGTCACTTTATGCAATACTGGATCCATATGAACTAAAAATGAGCTTCTTCATGACTGTCTGTGTATACCTATAATAAAAGACTTCAACACTCAGAACTTGAGGGAACGTCTGTGTCATTCATAAATGATGAACAAGACTTCTTTAAGCCAGGGTAATTACTACAGGTATAGAGCACTATGCAGAAATGTAATATTTACATAGAAATTCCTTACTAAAATGTCAATATTATAAAGCCTACAATAACTGATTAGATTATTTTGGACAAGAACTTTAGCTGATATGAAACAACACAGGTTTTTTTGATGCTGACAGAGGCAGTCCCATTTACTATCTGTAAATTAAAACTATTTTTCTGCTACTTTATAGTCCCCTGTTGCATACATTACAGAGCACAATTGCCTGCACATCTTATGAAGACTGTCATAAAAAATAAAATCTTGCAATGCAGTTCACTTTCATTCACAAGCCACTAAAAATATTTACAGACAGAAGAAGTATTTTAGAAATATTTTATGTGATTATGGCCAAAATCAGGAAATTATGGCGCAAAAAAAAAAATCTGTTGCAGAAGATAAAAATAATTTTAATTTGAAATGAACAATTTCTGCAAACTTCTTTCCCCCATGCTTTCTCAAACTACTTTGTAACTCTGTTACAAAGAAGCTAAAAACCTGCCTACTCTAAATGATATAGATAGGTAGACAAAATTGAGACAACCTGGGAAATAAAAAAGGCTTCCACTGGAACTGAAAGGAAATAGTGTCATTTATTTGAAATTGTTTCAAGCTGAATTTAGAAACAGCTTCATTTCAGCCAGTTACAGATGCAAGTTGAATTTCTACATCACAGCCAAAATTACTGTGATCACAACTATAGCAGTGATTGCTGCAAACAGTAAGATTTTCACATTCGTTTGAGATGCCATCTCAGCCCAGTTCTTGTTGACATTTCCATACTTACATAAATCACTATACACAGAGACAGAGAGGACAGTGGAGTTTCTGTTTATTTGTTCCTGTTTGCTTTTGAGGAAAGGAGAGCCAGCATTCTCCATTTTCTCTCCCTTTGTTCCTGGCAGGTCGTGGTTCACGGACCCTGCAGAAGATCTCCGTTTACAGACGTGGCACGTGCAGCCCTGTGCACCTCGGTGGAAAGGATGTACATTTTAGGCATCCTGCTCTTTCATGGGTATTTATCTACCCCATTAGTGTTGTCAGTTTCTGTGGAATCAGAGGCCTGCATACGTAGAAGTTTCATATTTAGATTACACTTATTACTGGATAAAGTTAAGAGGAAAAATAACAAGCTCAGCATACTTCATCAAAGATATGGTTAAACAAATCTTTAGCAATGAGCTCATACAAACAAAACCAACTGAATGTACTGTGCCCATCTAGCACCTACTTCTCAGTTCCGGCTAGTCCAGGAGGTCTTCCACACGTTTTTAAAGCTAATTCTGCTGGGGACAATCTAGCGTGCAGCCTTCCCTGGTGAGACACTCCTTCTATAAATCTGATCTCTTGCTTTGCCTTCCTTTCCTTTATTTCATCTTTATGAACATGATGAGGGAATTAAAATGGAGAAGCAAAGATCCTCCATGGATTTCACATGTACACCTGGGGTTTTGAAGCCAGTTTTAAGAACTCCTTTCTTTACTGAGACTCACAGCCTCACAGCACAGCTGAGGGGGAGGGGGCCTCTGGAGGTCATCTGGTCCAACCTCCTGCTCAGGTAGGGCCACCTAGAGCCCTTTGTCCAAGACCATATACTTCTTTGCTAAATTAATGTTGCTTTAACAGGCCTTGCCTCTATAAGACTCTTAAAGGAACTTTATCTATTTGAGACTTTTGGGGGTAAAGTGGGTCTCTGAAGTGCACATTTTTTTTGTCCCTGTTTGCTTCTGTAGTCAGTGGGTTTCAGACATCACCTGTAAAAGAATCTTTCACAAATTACATAGAAGTTCCTTAGCTCCCCTCCCCCAGCTTGCACAACTTAAAATGAGACTTTTTGAGTATTTTCATAATAACTCTCAATATAGGTATTAGAAGAAAAGACTAGCTATATAAAGTTTCTGGTGGTCCCTTAGTTCAAGTTACGTTGAAAAGATTCTGAAAGACATGCTGTGATATCCTAACAGATGATTAACTTGGGGACTGATGTAGCCATGTTTCCTTCTTATGTAAGAGTTAGGAATTTGGCTGTCAGACCATTTGTTCCCTGGGAGGAAGTTTTAAAGTATATTAGCTAAATGTTTGAGCGAACATTTGCAAAAAGGCATAACTTCCAGATTAGCCATGAGGACCAGATTCTGCTCTTACATGTTCCAGTGTAAGAAGCTGCCTGGTTTGTAAAAGCTGACACTTCTACTGCTGTCCTTTTCATGCCACGCTGCACTGAGGCAAAAGCCTTCTCACAGCTATCATAGAAGAAAATCTCCTTTATGCAAACAGATCCCAAACTTGAAAATGAGAAAGAAATTTGGCTGTAAACTTCGTTAGGATGCATTTCAGCATGGAAGGTAACCCAAGTTCAGTAATGCAAATTTAGACCTAATATCCAGGGCAAACAACAAGCAGCAAGTCTTAGCCTGTTTCCTATGGGCTCTTGAAGTCTCACCTTTTCCAATAACTTGGAATTTGTTGGCTAATTATGACCAAATTTGACTGAAGGATAAAGATTGCAAAGGCGATTAATCTCTCCTACCAGCTCTGTAAAAACAGATAGCCAGTAAATTTAGTATCTTGATATTAAATTGACAATGAAAGCAGCGAGAATACTAATTTTCCTTTTGAAAAAGTAATATGCAGTAAATTTGTGAAAACAGACGGGTTTACATCTCATAAGAACAACACAAAAACCAAACTACAAACTGCACTTGCTGGGGCACTGGTTCATTTCTGACTCAGAAGGCAGAGCACTGCCCACTGAGTCACCGGTGCTTCCAGTCTGCTGCCAAGTCCTCCCATCAAAACACCTTACAGTTCTGGGAACATCATCATGACAGTCACTATTAGAGCTGTGTGACTTAACACTACGAAGGACCAAATTATTTTCTAGCATAATTCTGTTGATTTCAGGAGAGGTGCAGCAGCAGAGAATTCAGATCATAATTCACAGTGCTGTCATGGAGCCCGATCTTTTTATTTAAAAAAAACTGAAAAAAATACTTGCTGTACCTGGCTCTGCATGCCTTATGAGAAAAGATAAAAATCACATTCTGTATTAATACCAGTGCATTTGGCTGCAGGCCACAACATGCTCTTTATAATAACAAACTGGTCACCAGAAGAGGTTTTGGTCATGGATAGGTTAAACCCACAACAGGGAAGTGTAATTACTATGGTTACCAGAGTAGAAATAGAACAGGGACTGAAAAAAAGATTCAGAAATTACTATCATCTTCTTCATTAGGAACAATCTACTGAGGTTGCTTGCATTCTTCTATTGCTTACTGGGAGCCCAGTACTCTAAAACCATGAATTACAATGTGACATTCTCAGTCATACTCATGTTCACCATCATGTCACCAGCTGTCAGCCTCCTGAAAAAGTCAGGTTTGTGTTCATTGAAGGAATAAGGTTTTTATTATTAAGAAAAAATTTGGAGGAATAAGGTATCTTTTGGATACCTAACTTTAAATTTCAGAGTCATTAATACCTTTTTTGGCAGCGTTCTGACAAAGGCTGCAAGAAGGTTGTGCAAGAGGTCTCTGAAGGCCTCTACAGTTCAGCTTCCCTTACATATGAGGAAGATGGACAGAAGGAGCCTTCAGACCTTGATGAACCCCGTGGACAGGAGGACCCATGTTACTTTGTTCCTTACATTGTACCACCGCCACTCACAAGGTTCAACTAAATGGCATCCTGTGGGCCAGATGCTGCTCCTCCTGCAAAGGAGATGAAGAACGGCTGTTGGAGGACTGTGACGTGCCAAAGCAACCAAATGCTTTACCCTGCCTTTAGGCCCAAGCTGCCGCGTGGGTGAAGGCAGGATTCAGTCACCACCATCTCATAAACCACATCCGGAAAAAAGAGCCTACCCCTTGCAGCTACAGCAGCTGGATCACCCCGACGGCAGTGCACTGGCAGTGCACAGCACAGCTAATTCTGTGGGCTCCGTAAGCGAATTGGGTGCAGAGCACCAGGGGATCAGTGGTTTGCTTTGCATGATTTTGCCTCTTTTCCCCTTAGGAGAAACAGCGGGGGCTGAAAATCACTCTTACTGAGAAGGGTCTTTAATCAAACAAGGGTCCGTTGCATAAGAGGTCAATGCTGCAACAAAGGATGCACAAAGCAGTGAGCCACCCGACGATCTAGTTTCAGGAACTTCTACCACTACCTACACAAACAAAGCTAAAGGTTTGTGACAGCTGCTTGTGTTTCTATTATCTCTTTCAGGATCTCAGAGTTCCAAACCACATTCTAGAGAAGCAACTGGCAGAAGGAAATTATTTCTAACAGTCCATCCACAGAAGAGGCCCCATTATTATTATTAATTACTCATATTGCCATAGAACCTAATTGTCCCAGCCAAGAATAGAGGCTCACTGTGTTACATTCAATACAAACAGGCGGGTAAGGGCAGGCCCTGCCCCACAGACCTCGCTCTCTACAAGCTCCACATTAACTATTGCCAGCTCTGCAAGAAGCCTTATTTAGTGCTCAACGCACCCTGTGAGATTTTAGCTGGCCTCAGCTCCCAAAGAACTGCAGAAATCACGCCTTGCAGAATTAAATGAAGATTTCCCACATACTCTCATTATAAAGAGCATCCCACATGCCAGAGGCTCCACACAGTAAAGCATGTCATTTAACTTTTCCCCGTGCAGCAACAGGAACAAGGGGTACTTTGTAGGGTGAGGCTACCCAGAGATGGCAGGGGAGGAGAGGCGAGATGCATTCTGCGCAGGGAGAGGCGGCTGGAATTTGGTCTTCCCCCGCGATGGACAACTAAATGTGGGGAAAGAGCAAGGAAAAATGAAGCATTTCAACCATCTGGAGGGATTAGTAAATGCTGATGTGAAAATCTCAGTCACAGCAGAGAAGAGTCATGGTTCGGAAAGGGATGAGTGGGAAGGAGTAGGAAGACTGTTACAAATACTGGGATGGCAGCCAGGAGCCGTCAGCTTCCAGAGGGCGAGAGGGCAGAGCAGAAAGGGCAGCTGGGGGTGAGAGATGGAGACGTACTCTGGGATCTCGGGTACTTTCCACGTGCTCTGGGATCACTAAAGTACATGGGATAGGGACCACTAGAGGATGGTAAGGTGAAGGGGGCAGATCCACAGGAGGCAGAGATGCAGGCGGAGAGCCACTGACAGTCTCTAACGACACGGGCTTCACCACTGAAACGCTGCCAAATAATGAATTAAGAAACCAAAGAGGTTTCCGCAAGTTTTTCACCCTCATTTTTCCTTAAGTTTTGATCATGTTGCAGTAGCAAACCTATCAGCAAAACCACTCCTAAATGGCCTTACTGGTCACACTGGCACCAGTGGGAAGTACTGCCAGTGCACACACTGGTCAGTGAGTACCAGGCAATTGATTGCTTTGGCTTTCTGGTTGACCGGCTTTTTAAAATGGAACATTCTTTGGAAAATAAACGATTGGACTAGATCTGAGAAAAATCTGTGTTTTCTTTGTGATTTAGCCACAGATTTCCTATGAAATTATGGCTGAACAACCTATCCGTCCACAGCTCCTGGGTCTCCATTACTCACCTGTAAATTCCCCTTGTTATTCCTTAAGAGCAAATCCCTGACAAGGTTGTCTATTTCCACTGTAAAATATCTAAGCTTTTATTTATATGCCTGAAACTCATTGTGCCAGGCATCGCAGAATCCCCAGGTACTACTGTCATGCAATAAATAACAATTTATCCCACCCTGCTGAGACCTAGTGGGCAAAACAGCAGCTCACGAAACAAGCAACATCTTGATTTTTTCACAATGTTTCTGCTCTAGCAGTCTGTTCTTTCACAGGGTAACAAAGAACTAGACCTGTTTACTAACAAAATTACTTTTTAATAACTACAAACTGTTTTATGCTGATGCATGTTTTCATTACTACTATATACAAGTGACACCTGTCAGGCACATACCATCAGTGGTTACTCTAGTGAATTTTATTTCACCGTAGGCTCTTCCCCCTGAAGACCCCAACCAATGCCATCGACCGTTGAGGCTGGATGCAGTACCCATCCCTCTGGCAGCAGCCAAGGTCATGCTGACTCATCCCTCTGGCTTTTCCCCCGTATCCATCCAGTGCCAGTGCTCCGGTAAGTGCTTGACTATTCATAACGCTGTCACTTGCAAGACTGCAATTCCTTTCTCCACAGACAGCCCAAAGCATTGGACTGCAAGCTCCTAAAAATGTTGTTTATCAGATTTTGGAGTCCTTTTCAACTGGTAGATTACTTTCTGCTAAAAAACATAAGTGATGAAACACTTGAAATAGAGGGCTCTCATTCGCAAGCAGAGAGCTTGCCGAAGGAACAGCTGAGCTGAGGAACCTGGCAGGAAAGAAGTCTCTGCCACAGGGTTTTGGGGCAGAACTCAGGTTCTCCTTTTCCAAAGTCACTTCTTCAGAGTGGAGTAATTAACACCCAGATCCTTGGGTAACAGCAAGAAAGCAGCAACTGTCTGTACCCAGCCCAGCTTCAGCTGTGGCTGCCTAACTCAAGTCCTCACTGGTAAAGAAACCAGGGGCCCCATTTCAAGAAGAATCTTGCAAAGAAGGCATCTTCACAGAAAAGAAGCATACACAGCATGATCTTTAGCTGCAACTCTTCCTGTTATACCCAGGGAAAGGGTTATTTATATCCAAACAAGGCTTATATGCTCATTTTAGATTTAAGTTTCTTCTCATCAGTCTAATCTGTGCCAAAAGCAAATTCAAAAGCCATAAAACATAGGAATGACTCTGAATGTATCTAATCTCAGCCCAAGGAACAGTGAGTAAAGTACTTTTCAAATACCAAGTGCCAAAGCTATACCCACGGCATCACTGCATTGTTTTTTCTTGAATAAATATCTCTCCACAAGCAAGAGGACAAATAATACGAGAAATCACAAATCATGAAGCACTGTTAAGTAGATTACAGCAAAAAAGTTAAAGCCAAGAACCTAAATGTGTGTACCAAAATCTACGTATAGTCACCCAAACAGGTGTGATCTGTAATTTCAAAGTACGTGGGCAAAATAAAGTCACAGAGGTTTCAATACAAGGTTGCTCAGCCTGCTTAATAAAGCAAACCCAATGTTTTCCATGATAACTAAAATACAGACTTTAGGGTACAAATTTCCAAGTAGCTAAGTTTGATCATCCAGTTCTATCACTTTAAAACGGATTTTATTTTAGGAATAGTAAGCATCTGAGAATATATAGCATCATTGTAACTTCAAATTCAGCACATTTGGAAAAAAATGTTATCACTCAACTGTGTTGTTCCAGATTTGCTACTATTTTTACACAGCTGATCTTACAGCATGTTAAGTGAAAGTTTTTTTGTTATCAGATGGCCACCATCAGCCCTTAACTGGCAGAAAAAAATGAAGACTTACCTAATGCCCAAGAAATGGAATTACCTAATGCCCAAAGTACTGCAGTCCTAACAGACGTCATGTGCCTCCATCTCCCATATTGGTATACAGAGACAATTATATTCCAACTACTGTTTCTCTTATATATAGTTATATATCGTACACTATTTTACACAGGAGTCCTTGCTACCGTATTCTTACATTTCACTTAAAAATTTGTCACCAAGGACCCAGATTTATGATGGAGATTTTATGGATTAGTAATTGATTTAGTGGACATTTTTAGCTCACTGCAGATGGAAGATACATGTCAGCTGAAAACTCTTTCCTTCAGGTTTCTGCAGGGTTTTGTGTTTGCTTTTCTTTTTTTACCTTGCCTTTACACATTTGGGGCTAGCCAACTGCACACACATGATCAGTTACTGGAGCTCTGCTGAGTTATGGCAATTCATTAAGGTGCAAGGGTAAGATCACACGTTTGAAACCCAGTAATTATAGCTATGCCAGCTCTCCCTTCTTTGGTGGGAAGAAATCTGAATTCTCAGTTTATAACACATTTTATCACTAACATCTTGATGACAGTGCTGTTTGCCAGCAGGTGGTGGGCACAGACTCAAAAATTAAATCATTGCCCTGTTTTGCCTTTGACTTACCCATGTAGCCAGGACTTCTACATTGGTCTTCAAGTCGTACCTGCTATAAATGACCCTGAGGCGCCATCCTGAATATAGGGTATATTGTTATAGATAGCGTACTTCACATGAGGTGCTTAAATAAAACCTTTCCTAACTGTTTGTAGGTGGAAATCACATGCAGTTACCAAAGAAAGAAAGGACTGAATGCAAATGTTCCCCTCAACTAAACTCGGACGAGCCCTGCGTGTTTGCCATTGCTGTGCAGACACCTGGAATTATCCAGAGCAGCGCAATCTTTCAATGCTTTGTAAAAACTCTGTGAGGTATTCAGGGTATGAGAAAAACTCTTCCCACCTAAAAAAAAAAACCCAACTTGTCTTTATTTAAACTATAAATTATAAAAACTACAAGCTATCGAGAGCACATTTTTAATAAGAGAAATCATAGATTCAAGTTGGGCAATAGTTGTTAAGTACCCTGGATTAGCCATCAAACTGAGAAGCAGAAGCGATGCCTACGCAGACAGTTTAACCCAGTTGTGAACTCCCCATATACCCCCCTACCAAACGCTTTCGCTCTCTTAAAACTCAAATGCCAAAAGGTTGAGAGCTCTGTCTTGCTGGAAATATGGGGCCAGGATTCAGTGCAGTTTTGCATCCTGCATCTTTCCTTGTGGTTGTGAGACAAGACTCCAGTCCTGAGCAAGACTAAATCCAAATCATGCTGTGTTCATGTTTGGCCAACAGCCAAACTTTTATAAATTAATTATTTCACCAAGCCACCTGTCCCCTTTGCCTGATCCAAATTCCTATCTTTACTCTTAGAGGCTTGCTGATCCTTTCCTTTCTTCCTATCGCAGCTTTAAGACTACTAGGAACTGGTTTTCCTCCTCTAAGTATCCAAAACAGAAGTTAAAACTCCAACAGTTAACAACTTCCAGCTGCCCTCCATGGATGTAGCCATTAGTCAGTGATGACAAACAGCGCTTCATGGTTCATTCTCAGTGCACCGACTTTTAAATCCATCCAGGGTGACTAGGGGAACCAAGGAAAGGCTGTTTAGTGTGGATAAACTTCCCAGAGTGCATAATGAATGCGTGGCATTGCCTCTGCTAACAGATGTGAGCTCTGAGGGACCACAAAATTAAAAATAAACAAACACAGACAAAATAGAAGAGGAAGGAAAGATGAAGTGTATATAACTTAGTTGCAATCTCCCCAGAAGCGACTGACTGAAGTGCAAGATGACTAACTGGTAACTGAGGACTTCTTTTATGCTTCTTGGTTAAGCACAGTGCTGTATATATTACTGCTAGCACGGTGAAACTTCTTGCTGGGGAGATGGGTTTAACACAGCTGTACAGCGCAGAGGCAAATGAGGTGCGATTCAGGGGGGAGAGGGTATGGCAGGACGGGGCGGACAATGGGCCTCACTCCCAGCCCTGGTCACAAGGACTGAGGGCATTATCTAAGCCCACTGGGTATCAATTTTCCTGTCTGGGGTTAAATAAATAAACAACCCCAGAAACCATACAATAATTAAAAAGAAAAGTTTGATTTTTGCAAAACCTTATGAAAAGGTATCTTCTTCCTGTGTCCTCCCTTCAGCCAAACCAATTTTAAAGCCGCCTTAAAAGTGATCTTTCCAAGGATGGTTCTAATAGTGAGGGTGCTACAAAGCAGAGCTGACAAATCCTCTGCTGTTTCATTTTCAGCCCTTGTTAAAACAACATTTCAAAGTATTTGTAGGATTCCCTCATGTCATTACAATACCTGAGCAGAGTATGGAAGGTCTAGTTTGTCACAAATGGCCAGATTTCTTACATTGCCACAATGATAAAAAGGGTCTTTAATATAAAAAATTCAGCTCTATGTCTTACAGAGCAGCAAATCAACACTACTTAAGATGTAGGGCAGAGACTGAAAAAGGGAAGATAAAAAAGTACATAAACCATCGTGGACAGGAGATGAATGCTGGACAAGAATGTGAGGCAGAAAATGAAAGGCTGCAGACAGAGAGGGAGGAACCACAAGAGAGATGCAGAAAACAGGACTGGACCAATTTCAGTCTCAGTGAAAGCCTTTTGGTGTTAATAGTATTCATAGGTCTGTCCCAAAACCATAGATTTAAGACAGTGGCCTGTTTTTTCCTTTTAAGTTAATTAAATTTTGAAAGTGAAAGAAATTCAGAGACACAAATAATCATCATCCGGAAATTATTTTTTAATACTACCCTCTGCAGAGAAGTAAAGTTCCCATTAAAACACTAATCTGCAAACTAGCTTGATTTCTTCCTGCTTACTTCAGCTTTAGGCACCTGCCCTTGCCGAGATGTATTTTTCGCCTTCTGACTAGTCCTAACTACCTCCATCTGTAGCTGGTCTGTAGTCATGGACTGCTTTCACAGTACAGTATGAAAAATTGCTGGTTTCTCCTCATAATCATCTGCTGCTAGTGATACAAGTGGGTAAAGGGACAAAGGGCACATTCATGCCGCTACATGCCTTATCAATGCCTCTAAATTAGGAATATACCCTCTCTCCTCCCCCGTGAAATAGAGTGTTGTTGAGTTCACATGGAAATGAGGAAAGAAGAGGGGAATGAAAGTCATGCCACAAATATAAGACAGTTCAGCAGAAATGAATGCATGCTTTTCAGTCTCTGCCATTATAAATTAAAATCATCCCAAAGGAAAAATGTATGGTACAGAATCGTATTGAATTAAACATTACCCCCTCAGGTATCAGACAAATATGGAAGGGAAATCTATACCAAAGGCAACTGTGCAGCAAAGCCCTACAATGTAGCAGAGCCATGAGGGATGCAGGAACAAGTGGTGAATCAGATTTTATTCCCGTTGTCCACATGCTGAACAAAACACCAATGCGAAAACACGAGAGAAAACGAGGTGCTGAAGAATGAGCATATTTAAGCTCATTTGAAAAACTAAGAGGTTGTTCAAGAAGAATGCTTTTTCTGGAAGCCCTCAATGCAGCCAGAAAAACATATGATCTTGCATCTATTTTCCTCCAACCGCCAATTGCATAAGGTATATAAAAGTTGCCCAGGTGCAAATTTAGTCTATACATCTGACTTTGAGAATGCTCTTCATTTTACCATGATGAATGTTCACAAATTACTGTTTTATGCCAAATCTTCTTTTCTTCACCATTGTTTTGCCCCTAGTTGCACTTTCAATAAAGCCAGGTGTTCAATCTGACTGCTGTTCTGCATACAGTCGGAAAGAAAATCTACAATGCAACACAGAAGGGAAGGAAAAATATTTCACCTAAAGGAAGGTGAAAAGATGGTAGCAAATTAAATTTTTTAATCCATTGCAAAAGGCCTAATTCCAAACAGATGCAGACCTTTAGATTGAAATCTCTTCAGTGAGCCCTAATTTTACATTCTCGAGCCTTAGACAGGAAGTACTTCACAATAATAAAGCCTGGCTCACCCGTTAACACTTCAATCAGTTATTTGTATTTGGTACTAATCAAATATTTTCTAGAAAATCTATGGAAAATTAACTTTTCCATGACATAAAATCCAGTTGCAACTTCCGGTTATCTCGGGGGAGTTCAACCCAGATGACTGATTCAATCGGAATCCCTCAGAATAGAGAGGCATTTCTTAGATGAAAGAGTGAAAGTAAGAAAATAATTTAACTGTGGGGAGGAAAGAAATTGAACTCTATTTAGATTTATTTTAGGAGTATGTGAGCCCCCAGTGTTTAAAGCTGACTGTCATTGTTTAAGGGTTGGCTGTTGTAGGAGGTCTAAGAATCACATGTTTATCTGTACTGGCTCGTAAGGATACAATGCAATTACTGAGAGCAACTGGCGACACAGGTCCCTGGAAAAAAAAGAAGGTTCATCTACATTTTTCTTTGCATGCTGCCAAAGCTCCAACAATAGCCCTAATTTCCCCTAAGATGATTTCAGCTGCTTATGTTTTCTGTAGGCTAATGCACAGGACTCATTTCCTCTTAGAGGAAGCAATCCTGCCGTAATTTGATGAGCATCTCTTAACATCAGTACCTATTTAAGCAGTTTATCCCGTCCCCCGCCTTTCCTCAGTATTCATTCCTATCCTAATGCTGACTTTTTGGCAATACAGGTAAAACGCTTTATGGGAATGTATTGTGAAACAGATCATGTAACCACGCTGGGTTACAGATAGCATATATCCCCTCCTCGGTTATTTTAAACTGAGGTCAGTTTTCTATCCTGGTGTGACAGTATAAAAAGCTGCACAGGTGAGAGCCAGAACAGGGGCAGGAATGACAAAGGGAGATGCAGAGTTGTCTTGCTGAGAGATGAGCACATCAAACCAGACCCTTAGTAACCCCAAGTCAACGCAGGCTTAATGACAAGCAAAAGAAAATGAAATTCAAGTATGAAGTGAGGCTGTGGCTCTGCTAATGGTCACTGTTTCCAGGCAGCTTGCTGTTATGTATTGTGTAACTCACAGCAAGCTGCTACTGGAATTTAACTGGGCACAGTGGGCACCCTCAGAGACCTTGAATTGTGCAAGGTCCCTCGCTGTCTACCTCCTTTCTTCCCTAGTCCAACCTCCTGCTCACAGTAGGGTCAGCTCTGAGCTCAGATGGCATTCCTTAGGGCTGTATCCAGTTGGGGGTTGAAACCCCCATGGAAGGACATGTACAACCTCTCTGAGGCAACTGGTGGCACTGCCTGTCCTCATGGGAAAACAGTTCTTCCTTAAATATAGTCTGAACCTCTCTAGTTTCAATTTATGTCAGTTGTCTCTTGTCTTCCCACCATTCACCGTTGTGAAAAGCCTGACTCTGTCTTCTCAATAACCTCCTTGTAGGCATGAGCAGGCGGCTGCTGGGTCCCCCACAGCCTTCTCTTCTCCAGGCTGAGCAAGCTCAGCCCCCCTTAGCCTCTCCTCACACAGCAGGTGCTTCAGCTCTTGACCATCTTTGCTGGTCCTCTGCTGAACTCGGTCCGGTTTATCCATGTCTTTCTTGTATCAAGGAAGCCCAAAACTGGATGCTGTTTTCTAGATGAGGTCTAACAAGTGCCAATTTGAAAATGATCCATCACTTCTCTCAACCTACCGGCTATGCTTCTGCTAACAACCGTCTGGGATGCTGTTAGCTTTTTCAATGTCAGGGCACACTGCTGGCCCACGTTCAGCTTGCTGTCCTCCAGGATCCCCAAATCCTTTGCCACAGACCAGCTCCCCAGCCAGTCAGTTCCCAGCCTGTAATAACTGAATGAAAGCTTTGCAAGCTGCTGCTTGATTTTGCTAAGGCATTCCTTATAAGTGCACCTCCCAAAATGGACTGCTCTTCCATTAGCAGTGTATGCCTTAGAGACACAGGTAGTGTTGGCTGGGCTCTGGAGGAGACAACACTGCAGAGAGCAGCTGAGTACTGTCCCTCCAGGTCTGCGGCTCATTCCCCCTTGCCCTGTCCTCATCTTTGAGCTGGGTGCTAGGCAGCACGGCCTTTCTGAGTGACACAACGCGAACAGACATCAAGGACAAAGTGTTGAGATCAGGATGAGATGCTGAAAGCGTTCAGCCTCATCCGGCGCAGGCCCACAGATGCTGTCACGGGATGGGGGTGTAAAGATACACTGAGATGGCATCAGTTCACAGCTTTCTAGTATTTGGGACACATCCATCTTTGGGGAGAATTCAGAACATCTCATTGGGATTTATGAGCCGCTTCACACTTTTCTAAGCATCCTGTGATGCAGACAGCTGCGTAGAGCAATCCCCATTTAACAGGGCTGTATTTGAGATAGGGAGTCTCCCCCTCTTCTGCCTTTTTTGGATCCAGAGAAGTCCCAGAAACTGTACACTTTAACGATGGAAGAAGCAGAGAGGTGACTCCAGCAGAAGTGTCATGTCAGAAGAGAGGGAGATGGAGCTTGAGTCACCTGTGTTAAAGTAGTGCAGGGAAGAGCAGAACAGAAAAGAAGCTGCCAGAGAAAGCTTCAACTCCATTCCTCAAAAACCCTTTTCAGTCACAGGCCAAGAATTGTTTGTGGAAGCCTCATTACTAAACTGACTAAGCACTTCATAATCATTGATGCAGCATCCCCATGAAGCAAAGAAAACAAGAATTTTTGACCTGCCAAGGACAGGGCTGCTCACCAATAGCTTGGTTTCCAATAATTTACCAAGGATAATTGGGTTTAAAGTAATGCAAACACCAAACTGCATCTTCAACCTGGAAATCGGATAGCCAGCTCCATGTGTAATCCAAGGTAAAAGTTTGTCTCCATAGAATGAAATACATAAAAGCCAGGAAGCCAAGTGAGATATTGCCTAAAGTAGTCAGAGAGGGAATCAAGGAGAGGGACTTGAGGATCTATTCAGACACTATGTTCATGATTTAATTCCCAAAGAGAAATCTCTGCTTAGGATTTCCCAGGCCTAAATGTCTTGCAGAGTTGGACATCAAAGCTGCCTTCCATCCCCATTTTATCATGACTGGGGGTGACTGATATTTCTCCCCTTTTAAAAACATTACAGGCCACCAGTACACAGTAGCTAATCACAGAATCATAGAAGGGTTGAGGTTGGAAGGGACCTCTTGGGATCATCTCGTCTAGCCCTCCCCACTCAAGCAAGCACAGCTACAGCAGGTAGATCAGGCAAGATGATCAATATGAAGCCATTTTACACTTCATTAAAAGAATGAAAACTAACAACAAACATTATCCTTACAGCAAATGCAATGTGAACATGTAAGACCACAAATACTAAAACGACTGGAAAAATGTTTTTCATAAAATATGCTGGTCATTAAACTCCCACTTCAGAAAGACAGTGAAAACAGGCTACCTTCAATCAAAACCAGGCTACCTTCAATCAAAACCAGGTTACCTTCAATCAAAACCAGGTTACCTTCAATCAATAAGTCTTATTCTCTGCATTCTTAGGGACTGCAAGTTAAAAGGCACATCTGCTAAAGTAACTTTCTGAACAGGAGCCCTAAAACTATAGTGTTTTTACCACAAGGTCAAAATTCCACTAGTTTGAGATGTAATTGAGTGAGGCACAGAAACATCATTTACCCACTGAAAAAAAAACCACAAAACTATGAGAATTACTGAAGCTTTAAAAATAATAATGTTTTGTTTAACACTACAATCTTGTCTAGCATCAGGACCACAAGTATGCCATCTCATAACACTGAAAGCTGTTAAAGTCAACACAACAGAGTATACCTTTTCACATTCCTACCATTCAGTTCATTTTTGAAAACACAAGATCAGTAGCTGATAGATATCTCGAGTCTTTCCTGGACAGCTTACATGAGTAATAACTGCCCTATTTTGGAAGAAGTCCTTATTAGGTCACTGATTAAAACTTCAAAGTTTCTGTAATGTAAATCAATGCCATGGCCCAAAACATCAAAGTCTTAGGCTAAAGCAGAGACCTCTGAATACAGCCCGAGAAACATCAGAGGTTGCTAAACCACTTCATATTGCATGGTGGATAGCATATATCCTGTATACAAATATTAATATTTAATGTAACGTATTGCAATTTACTTTTACTTCAGCATCCTATAATGGCCTTACTTTCCCACCTCACTCTCCAGCAATGGAAATTATTGTATAGCTGAGGCTCTGTATTGCAATCTATATGGAAGAGGCCCTGCTGAAGTTCACTGGAGTTTTGAATTGCCAAGGAGGATGGGAGAAGACTTCAGATCCTAGACTGCTAAGCCATGTCTGAGTAGGTGAAGAGGGGCAGCCCTGTTTGCTGAGCAATAGATACAATGAGCGCCTAACAGCAGAACAAAAGAATTTAATAAAGAAACAGTTCAAAAGTGAAGACTTGCCTCAATAAAATTCGACCCCAGTAACTGAATCTGTTCAGAGAAGGTCTGCAGAAGGAGAGGTATGGTCCTAATCATAATCCTGCCCACACATTTGCACCTACTATTGTTCATGAATGGACAAGCTATTTCAGCACAAGCCTGAGGCCTAATTTCTACACCTCAAGATGACTTCAGCGAGGCTGCAGATGTAGTGAGGTAAGAGGAGAAGCACAGATCCCCGCTGACATACTGGGAGTCTTCCTAGCTCCCATCAGTCAGTCATGGTGTTTTGATGTCCCGCCATGCAGACCACACCCAGGCCATTGTCCAGGCCATCCTCTGCAGGGCCTGCTGGAGATGACACACAGAGACCCTCCTCCACACATTTTGGAAGGTACCTTAATAAAAAAGCTATCTTTGGACTTCTTCTACCACTTTGAGAGCTTTCAGACAGAACTCTACAACCCCAAAATCTATGCCCCCAAGTCTCTGCAAGACAGTTTGCCCAAACATCCTGAATTCTGCTTCTCTAATGTTGTCAGAGGCGCTGTTTGCACGTCTCCCACTTATTGAGTCTGATCCGTACTCAAGGAACAGTTGTAATGGAGGTGGTAACAGAGAAGCTTAGAAAATAGATCACAGTGACAGGAAGGGATATGAGCAAATTCTACTTTGCAGGGCTTCATGTGCAGTAAGAATCAGTGTGGTTTCTCCTATAAAGGTCAGAAGCAAGAAAAAAACATCTCTTGCAGCCTAGGTGAGGGATGGCAATGCCCTACCTGCAGCTATGGAGAGCTCTGGAATTGAGAGTCCCGGGCCCGAACTGGAAACTGGAGAGGCTCCACTCTTGGTTGGCATCAGGCAAGCTACGAGATTTATCCTCTTCGTGGATATCCTCAGCATCCATGCTGTGGCTCGCACAGCATGAAGGCACAGCCCCACGGGAGACATTCTGGGCTGCAGAGCATGCAATCCCTTTGACTTCAAGGGGAGGTAAACAGGAAGAGAATTTGCGCCCATCTTTGATTTCAGTTACTTATGTTGACTAATCCCTCTAGTTTAATAATTTCAACTCAATTCCTTGCACTACCCCTTCTATCTGTGGCCACGTGCACCCATGTGTCATCCTGGTTTCTGATCAGCCTTCTTTTGTACATTATTGTGATGGGATAACAGCTACAGCTCTGCTTATCGCTTTCTTCCTTCCCCCCNGAAATTGCATTGCACTTTTCCCCCTTAATTCTCTTCCTCTGTTACTTTGCCAGGTCATTTCAAATAGCGCTGCCTCATGCCAGTGCAAGTTATGTATCTCTATCCCTGAACCTGTGATTACTGGTTTCAAAGTCCTGAGCCTACTGCATAGGCTCAGCAGGGGTGGGGAGGCAGAGATCAAGTTTAAGGAGATCAATAGGTTTTTCTGCAAAACAGCTTTATTCTTCTGATCGAAAATATAATTTTTTCAACTCTTCTGGACACTGAACCAAGTCTGTAGCATAACTCATTTACCTGCAAGTAAAATGAAACCTTTATTTTATTAAAAAATACTTCTAAAAGTGCATCATTTAGTATTCTAAAGAATATATTCATATCTAAGCAAAGTTTATGAAGTGGCTTCCCTCAATATGGAATATTTTCATGATTTCTAACTGAATAGAGTTTCTGCACATTCTATATAGCAATATATTTTTGTAGAACAAAAAGATACCTTTTAAATTTGGGAGAATATCTGTTTGATACTTTATCTTCTCTTTTCAAAATACGTAATTAGTCACATACATAAAAATACCGTAAAAATGTAGAGATATGAGTGTTGTATACGCGTGTACACACACCCCTTCTGTAGCTCCTGTATATGTGCACTGTATCAATCTCAAGTTACCTCCCTTAATGATAAATGTAGGAAGCGTGATGCTATTTCAGAGTCACGTGTAGCAAAGCTGAAAGGTAAGGGGTAGCACTCCCCTACTTTATACTTCGGATGTTACAAAAACACATTTGAAAGATAAACGAAAAACACCTCTCCGATCAAATATTTTATCCTTTCACCGTGACGCAGAAGTTTAATTTCCAGTGATGGGGGGGTGACCTAGAGACTACTGTGCAGCTACTTCACACACACACACGCACCCCCCCTTGACGGCAGCGATTCCCTTCACTGGCAGAACAGAGCAGGTCTATAAATAACTTCCGAAGGAATTGTCTCTCTCCTCACGCACTGCAGACAACTGTTTACATAGATCCCGAGTCCTTACATACCAGGTTTCCTCAGCTCGCACCCTACGGGCTGTTTAATCTCCTCTTCCCCAAAAAGCCTGGGACGATGCAGATGTGACGGGAGGCATCTCCCGTGCTGCAAATCCCCGTTAGCAGAAGTTGTGGCTCCCGGCGGGGGGGCGGGGGGCCGGAGCGCGGCCCCGGCTCCGGGGACATTTCCCAGGGCAGGGGGGTTGCAATCTTGTCTAATCCGTCCTTAAGCTCCACGGTCCCGGCTGATCCTCCGGCCCCGGGAAACCCCTCCTCCCCACCCCACGAATCCCCGCAGCCACTCCAGGGCCCGGGTATCTTTGCTCACCCACCTGCAGGGGGCTGGCCCGGGGGGCTCCGGGAAGGCACACGCGTGGGGCGCCCCCGCACCTCCCCGCACCCGGCGGGGAGAGACAAAAGCCTGGGCTCGCTCACCTCCTTCAGCTGCTCCAGCTCCTGCTTGAGGCCGTCATACTCCGCCTCCAGCTCGTCGTACTGCTGCTTGAGGGTGAGCTTCTCC
>VYXH01000005.1:316-73918 GCA_013397275.1 Burhinus bistriatus | reverse complement strand
TTTAAAAAAAAAAAAACACAAAAAAACACAAAACAAAAGCCAAAGTGGGAGCAAAATGTTGCCTCAAGAGCTTTTACAGGTTCTAGTCTAGCTGTCTTCCTCAGCTTTTGACCTAGGCTACTATGCAAGCAAACCTTTTGTGAGCACTCATTCAGGAATGGCTTGGAAAACAGTTTAAAACCAGAGCTGAAAACGAGCAGTTGGCTCAGGGACAGTGGGGAAGCTGGCTGAAGCAACCGGACCCCTATAGCTAATCGAGCCTTGGTGTAACTCCACTTAACATCATTTAGTTGACAATGGCACGCACAACCCAAGGGCAGCCTCACCACGTACCTGAGCATCTGTACCCCAGAAGGGAAATCTGCTATGTTAAAATGTGTCGGTTTTCTGCAACACCCCACAAGAAAGTTAGGGAGAATCTTTCCTTTTAAAATCGGAAGGAGGAGTGAAGTACAAGTATTGTGCACCGTGCAGAAGTTCACAGTGGCTGTGGGAGAGAGTTTCCATAAATTGGAGGTCCTATAGCTACTCTAAATTGAAAACACCCAGCATGACCATGATTTGCTATCATTAGTACCCATTTATTCTGCATCTTGCCCCCTAAACATATGCAACATCAAATCTGGCTCCTTTGGTGATGTTTGTCATTGTTTTAGAAGTGTACTGCTTGAGAAGTCTTCTTTAGGATGAAAGGAGTCAGTTGTCAGTTTCTCTCCACTGACTACAGAGGACCTGACACAGATGTATATACTCAGACATATACATTTAATTAAATGAATCCCGCCTTTCGCGTCTGTATTTTTTCTTAGGGCTTAAAACTGGCACCTACACTGTACTGTCCAGACTCCTCCATCTATATTTATAATGGACTACTAAGGTCACCAGTAGACCTGAAAAATATTCAAACTCCTTTTCCTGATATAAGGAGCTCCGGTTCACCTCATTCCTGACTCTGTGGAGATGAGAAAAGATGGATGATCCTACAAATAGCATCGCAGTTATAGTGAAAGACATCATTAAAGAAGGAGGTGTTGCAGCATGACCCAAAGGTGATCGTTCCCTAGTGAGGATCTCATAACTGAAGCAACATGACCTCCTTCCATGGAGATTTCTTGCTTTCTGGAGTGCCTATAGTAATCTCTGGATTCAAGTGACTGTACAGTGGTGCCAGCAAAGTGCTGGCCTCAGTCACAGATCTGATACCTTTAGGAGACTACTTATCAGTGCAGGTAGCCCTAAACAATCATATTGGCATTTTAAATAATTTCACTGCCCGGATATGCATCACCTTACATTGGTTTAAGTCCTGCTACAATGCTCTTACATTTTCTACCTCCCCAGCTTAAAAAACATGCCCTAATTTCATTAAAGGTTGGCAAATCACCCTGCATTTTTATTTCTCCTTCATTTTGTCTTGCTGTGCCCCTTTCACATGAATATTTCTGATCAGTCTTTAGTCATTTAGTGACATTCCACATGCCCTCATGAAACGAGCCTCCTTACGATTGCATCCATTTCATGGGCAGAAACTGCCCTTTGAATTCCTGGCATGTGACACTGGTAGACTCTTAAACTAAGGATAGCAGGTTCCAGTACCAAAAATTGCTCTTGTTCCAATTACACCTTTTCTGAGACAATCAGATATTCAAGGACTGGCAAAATTATACAGTTCAAATCTTGCTCCAGAGAATGTTATCCAAATTTCAAATCATTTAAGAAGCGTTTCATGATCTATATGACATGAACTACATCTTAGTGGAAATGCAGCCATATAAGCCGCCCTGTACTATATATTGCAGATGGCTGAATCATTTGCACCTACAGCATACATAGAAATCGCTTTGAGTCCTTTTGTATGGAGCATCTCAGAGGACCAGAGCCCAAATCTAACAACTACTAATTAGTAGTGTTTGGCAGGCTCGCCACAGTGGCCAAAGGAAAAAAAATAAAAAAAGGACAAGGACCAATCTGTTGTTGTTAGCAGGAGTGGGATTGATTTCCTGAAAGTGAAAAGATGGGAGAAGTGGTAAGGGAAGGCAGTACGGTAACTGTGCTGGGTCTGGTTTGGAAATAAATATGTGGCTGTTTGACTGCCAAAGCTTCATCTTTCTCGAGCGCTGAATATAAGCACCACATTTGCAATGAATGACCAGCCTAGAGATAAAAGGGAGGCACTGAAAAGAAAATGAAATTTTGAAAGATATTTCAAGATCCTAGTGCAATAGAAACGGTAATAGGTTTTAAGAAAATTAGTTTACTGAGAATGTTCAGAGAAACTAAACACAGGAGCTAATAAACAACAATGCATATAATGAAAAGTAATGATGTTATGCTGATTAACATGAGTGTCAGTATTCAAGAAGAAAGGCTTTCAAACAGTAGTGTCCTTACATGAATCCTCTGTGAACTAACATTAAAGGATCTGCAAAGGTAAAAAAAAATTTTTTTTAAAAAAGCTTATTGTCAGGCAGACTTAAATTTGGTGTGCAGCATTCTGCATCCCCACCAGAATAATTCTGGGCCCCAAAAACCTGAAAAGGTTGAAAACCACTCATGTTGAACATGCAGAATCCAAAAGGAAGAACAGGATAAACCAGAACACTTCAACAAGGAAATCACAAAAAAGGACTGTATGTAAACTGTTGGCAGGATGCTTTGTGTGTAATGAGCAGGGGTTAGAGAACCAAACACGAGTTTTAGAAAACTAGCAAAAAATAAAGCATAAGGACATTTAGAAAACCCAGTCAGCAAGAACTAAGCAGCAAACTGATACCTGCAGTACAGAAAAACGACAGACTATAGCAAAGAACATGAATTATTATTCTGTTAGACTGAATAATACCACCTCAGCCTGAAAGGATGTTGCTTACAGCAAGTGTTGCACATGGGTCTTGATTCAGCTCCACAGACGTCAGCCGAGTCTTTTAATTGACAGCATTGCCCCCAGGCTCAAGACCCAGGACACAGCTCTTCCACTCTATGCAGAGTCTTACAGAACATAAAAATGGCTGAAAGAAGCACAGAAAGGATTATTATGCCTATTTAAACTACTGGGCACTTTCTTGTGACACAAGGAAAGCCTGTCCACTTAGAATACTTTGTCCAAACAGCTTCACAGCAATTTGGCCCAGATAAATCAGTGCCACAGTTCAAACTGTTCCTTACCAGGCAGATTTAAAACCAGGAGGAGAAGGGAAAGCATGGTTTATCTCAGATGAACAGCAGAAACATCCATTGCCCAGAGAATCACTACAATTAGGGCTGTCTAGGGCAGCAGATTGTTATGAGGGATGAGGGCAAAATAAATGTAACCTGAAACACCTTTTTATTTTTACCAGAGCCTCAGAAAGCCAGGCACCCACTGCTGCACCCACTGAGCGGCAGGTGATGTGAACAGCCACGGCAGCTTGTGTTTGGGAGACTGGATCCTTCCAGCAGTGACAAGTTCAGCTTCACTTCCCCTCTCTGAGCTTCAGGAGAGCAGCAGGACAGTGTCTCCGCTGCTCGCTGGTTGCACTTTGCACCTTCCCCCACCCCTCATATGGTCCTCACCTTAGCATCTTTCCCTGCCACTCACTCCTGAGAAGTCCCGAGCCGCTCTGTTTCTGCATTACAGATATGGAGGGCTAGAAGGCATCTGAAACAGTTGTCAAGTCCAATCCCACATGTAGGCGGGATCAAATGCATCTAGACCATTCATGGTTAGCGTTATCTAATATGTTCTTAAAACCCTCAGTGACAGATGTATTACAATATGCCTACAAAGCCTTTTCCAATATTTCACCACCATCACAAATGAAGACTTTTATAATGTAGAGTTTAAACTTTTTTCACTATTTATCGAGATGATCTATTCCTGTCCTTTGGTAAACACCATGCCCTTTTCATCAGTTTCTTCAGTTTCTGAAGATTGTTCACTTTTCTCTTTTCTTCATCAAGCAAATTTCCAGATTTTCCTCACATCCCTCAGTCTGTCCTTGTAAATTATCCCTTCTAATCCCATCCAGAGCTCTGGATGGCTTTTTCTGAACTGTCTTATTTCTTGCTCTTCTAGGCTGACCATAGTCCCTCCAGGTGAAGGCTTCCCCACTACTGAATAACATGGGTCAAATATCTCCCACATTGCCAGTGTACCACTCCTAGTACTCCATCCTATGTTTTCAGAAACCGCAACACATTGTTAATTGGTATGTACTTTGCGGTTTACGGTAGCTTCAGGATCTTTTTTTGCACTGCTGATTTTCCATTCACTTACGTCTTTGCATTTGTCTCTCCTGAGGTTCATCTTGTTGATTTTTGATCACTTCTTCAGCATGTCAAGACCATTTTGAATATCTTCCTTCAAAAGGCCTGCAATTGTTTCTAGTACAGAGGCATCAACAAAGTCATACAAATGTATGATCAACTGCTCTTTGTCTAAAAATTTTTCATTTCCAGAGAACAGGATCAGATCAGGGAGTTTCTTCACTACACATAGGTTTGCCACAGAATCAATCACAGAATCACAGGGGTTGGAAGGGACCTCTGGAGATCATCTAGTCCAACCTGCCTGCCAGAGCAGGGATACCTCGAGCAAGTTGCACGGGATGGTGTCCAGGCAGGTTTGGAATGTCTCCAGAGCCAGAAACTCCACCGCCTCTCTGGGCAGCCTGTTCCAGTGCTCTGCCACCCTCAAAGTAAAGACGTTCCTCCTCGTGTTTAGGTGGAACTTCCTTGGGTCAAGTTTGTGCCCATTACCTCTCGTCCTATCGCTGGGCACCACTGAAAAAAGACTGGTCCCATCCTCCTGGCACCCTCCCTTCAAGTATTTATAAGCATTGATGAGATCTCCCCTTGGTCTTCTCTTCTCCAGACTAAAAAGACCCAAGTCCCTCAGTCTTTCTTCATAAGAAAGGTGTTCCAGCCCCCTAATCATCTTTGTAGCCCTCTGCTGTACCCTCTCCAGCAGTTCCCTGTCCTTCTTGAACTGGGGAGCCCAGAACTGGACACAGTACTCCAGGTGTGGCCTCACCAGGGCAGAATAAAAGGGGAGGATAACCTCCACATTTAACTCAAAACCAGCATGATAACAGCATCTTAATTTTTTGCCATCGTGACAGCTGAGGGTTTTTTAGCAGAAATACTCCAAAACCTGCATGTAATTCAAACTCCTCTGGGCCTGCCTGCTGGCCACAGCCCCTACCTCTCCCTGATCGGTAACGGCCACTTCTCTCCTGCCACAGCTGCCTCCAGTACCCACCATCCCAGCACTGGGCTGGGAGCTCTGCCCCACTGGTGCCCCCAGACCGGTGCTCTGGGTGCATGGGGGTCTTCCTTGTGGCCACTGGGCAACCCTCCCTGCTGCTCCCCAGCAATCCCCAGTAAAGCTGTCACACTGCCATCAAGGTATCAGTAACGACCCTCCCAGATGGGTAAGTACCTGGGAGATTAATGAGGGGCGTTGCCGTCCAGAGCACCCGGTCCCTCCACACAACGACAGCTTTTTGTTCTGGCGGTGGTGACCCAAACCTCCTGCTGCCACTCACTTGGCTGGCCAGCTGCTCTCCTTAGAGCAGAGGGGGACAGGTCCGATGCCCTCTTTTCTTGGCAATTCTACCCTGGCACTTTTTAAACCAGATTTTTTTTTTTTTTTCTAGAGACTCACAAATCAATTGTTCAGTCGTCTTTAGTGTCTTTCTGGGAAGTGAAATGAGGCTATACATTATTCCTCCGGCTTCCTTCTTCCTTTTATTATGTCAAGTTACTGCCAACATCTTTGGAGCAAGTGGATGTACAGAGCTGCCCAGTTCCTGGGCTTCCTCTTACCATCGCAGCATGGGCAAAAACAGTTGGCAAAAGCAGATTAATAGGTAGATCACCTGTCTGAACTGGGAGCTAACCATGAAATAAGAACCAAACTGCAGCTTATGGTCCCATTTTAACTGATTTTTCTCCTCAGAAGTGATTAGGGTGGAAGAAGAACAAATTTCTTATTAACAATATGCCTTGTCTTGAAATTGAAAGCCTAGGATCTGCCGCGCACCTATTAAATATAGCTTCAAAAAGCACTTATTTCTGCTAAAGTTAGCATTTGCCTTACATTCCTTACCATGCATCAATGACTAGAAACATTTACAGACAATGATGGCTGAGAGAGAAACTGAAATTTTTATGTGGAATCTAATTATAATGCTGTGTTGATAATACTAGGAAAATTTGATTCAGATACTCAAAAAGGCATACGATTTACCTTTTTTTTTTTAAGAGCTATAACCTAATATTTCAGCACTCAAGAAAAGGTTGGTTGTGGCCTTCTCTCAAATGCAGCTGCTAAACACACATTACAATGAATGCAGAACGCACTACAAAGAAAATTATATTACATTTCTATTAAGTGAGTGTGGCATTTGGGAAAGGTGCCAGATTTATGGCACTATCCTATAAACTTGGGTTTTATTAGATTTTTGTCAAAATACCTAATACATACAAGGTGGTGTGTATTCAAAATGCTAAAATAAAGGCTTACAAAGAATGCATCTGGATCAAAGCTACAGTTATTTCCCTCTGGTAAGAGAGGAGTCAAAGCACAATTAGGATATTAAGACCTTGAGCTGGACATTGACTTCAGTGTGAACTTTCCCACTTAGGGTTTGTACATCTTGGATTAAATGATTGGTCTACCATAAAGCAGGGTATTGCAAGCTTAACTATGTAAAAAACCTCTCTAGAACTTTTTTTCAATAATTGCATTTATACTATAAATACTTCTTCTTATAATAATCACATTATTCAACACACAGACAAGGATTGGAATAGCTGAAAAAAGTACTGCATAAAATTATTTCATGTGAATTCTGTATTGTCAAATCTGACCCTTAAAAAAATAATTGAAACCCATAAAAAAATCCTAATGGTATTTTCTTTGTGGTTTTTTTTTTCCCCCACAATATTTTGTGCTATTTGCCTTATGCTTTCAGAGCCGGATCAAAACTGACTGGTAGCTGGTTCCAGCTTTTCCTTACAACCAAGAGCTTTATTAAAAAAAAAAAACAAAACAACAAAACAAAACAAAAACCCCAACAACACAAAAACCCTAACAGATTATTGAATGAACTTTTGAGACCCAGGAGAGATGAACTGCAACCAAACCTGCAAATTATCAGGACACAAGGAGAATGCAGCAGTTGCCAACCACAACTTTACAGAGCAGAAAACATGACTGAATTCCTAGAGCTCTTCTGGTGGGAAACACGGTAAGGTTTTTGGGGGAAGCATTTTTCTTTCAAAAGAAAGTCTTGTCAATGAGGATATGTAGAAAGGTATCATGTTGTACTTTAACAATAGCTGTCTGAATGTATCTAGCTGGGAAAGGATAATGTGGTGTAAGAGTAGAGTAACACCATCCCATAGTGCCAGAAACTTTCCTGATATGTACTACCATTTGGGAGGGGGACAAAGTTAATCGGGAGTTTCCGTGAGGTTGTCTCCCGCGTTTTTTTTTGTTCTTTCTTGGATGATCAGAAGTTTCTGAAAGTGTAGCAGATGGAGCTTGGCATGGGGAGTCTGTGAAGGAGGGGGTATAACGACCTTTGGGTGCTGAATGCTACTGTTGCTCACAGCAGTTCCTGGTATAACCAGGGGAAAAGGCAAGAGGGATGCTGCTATTTGCCTACCTTTGTTTGCCCAACTGGGCAGCAAAGGATCAAGGGAGAATAGGAGAAACAATCAAATTCTTGCCAGCATTGCAGAAAATTGGGAAGAGAAATAACAGATGGTAATTCCTTTGATGAAAGGGAACCCATCTGCTACCGCTTTCCTGTCGTGTCCCATGAGCTCCTGGAGATACTATGTGGAAAAGCTTCAGACAGCTTGTGAATGGCAAAAGTGAATGTGGGTTGTATAGGAGAAGATGGAAGAAAGAGTAATTCTGCTCGTGGAAGCGGACATGACAAGATGGGGAGCTGTACTTCTGCTCAGCTCTTGGGAAGTCCCAAAATAGGCTTGTGAAAAGCCGAAACAGCTCAACTATATAGGACAACATGCAAAGTAACTGCTCCCTGATGTCCCACATTGAATACAGGTGAGTGATAATATCTTCTGAAAACCCAGATACAACCAAAGTCCAGGCAAAGATCATACTATAGCTGTGGTAACAAACTGTACAGCCCTGCAGAACATCTCAGTTCTACCATTGACACCATCTCTGATCACACCCCTCATTCTTGCCTGCTTTGATGAGCAAAGAGGTAATATATCTTGATATTATTTAACTTTGATGCTTAATGATTACTATTTATTATTCCTTTTAAGATTAAGAAGTTCATGAATCTTTCTGGTTTCCAGGCTGTCTGAAAACCCAGGCAGCTACTATTGTCTCATTTTCTGTATGATATGAATGAAACAATCTCTGCAAACACAGATAGAGACATAAACTTATCTGAAAGAAAGACTGTACTTTGGAGCATTCAGTACAACCATGGGAAAATAGATGTGGGCACCTGATCATCCTCCTGCTTCTGCCTGACTTTCAACCACTCTGATGTCCGCTGCGGATCACTCAAAGCTGTTGTTGACAAGCAAATGAATAAATAGTAATCACCCTTCAATAAGAAAATTCAATTCACCACCATGGAGGAGACAACACAAATGCCCAGCTAAAAGGAGAAAAACAAATACTAAACCTCCTCTCCCCCCTACTTTTCTTCAGAGAGCATTCCCTCTCCTTAATATTGTGAGAAAATGGCAGCTGCTACATTTTAAGAGATTTGGCAATTTACTGATGTTAGAGGCAGAAGGGAAGGTTGATTTGCAAACTTGTCACAGATTCTCTCTGCAAGGGATCTGTCAGAGCAGAAACATGTTTTGAAAATGAATTAGCAGGATGAGGGACTTGTTTTGAACAAGGGATTCCTCGTAGGAATGGTCAGGGGAGACGTCTCTTAGCTGACCTCTGTGGTCGTTAGCTGGTGTCCTTTGACTCCAATCCATGGAAAGCTGGAACAGACCTACACTCACACATATGCTTCAATGTTGTTCGAAGAAAAGGGCAAGCAGAATATTTTTTTCATTGCCTTTTACAACAAGCAGTGGAGATTTGCTGTTAAGAAAATACAAAACCAGACTTAAACACTCACAGACACATATTTATTTATACACTTGTTTATAAATAATGATATTACAGGAGCATCATGACTTTGCCTTGATCAAGGGTTGAGTTACTGAGCATAATGAGCTATGGTTGATAGGATAATGCAAATGAATGAGTGTGACAAGCCTTGGAACAGGCTGTGGATCAACAAGTGACTGGAGAACAATATCTGAAACTGCTGGGAAGGTGGTATCGCTGTAGACAGATTTGGCTGGTGGCTTGTGTTGACATCTGGTTATAAGTCCCCCAGGACTAGAGAGTAATGGAGACTGGGGGGAGGCACTGCTCTGAAGATGTCTGACACCTCATGCTCAAGGTGGAACCACCACATGTTGGCGCTGAGCTGCTGCCCAGAGCCCAAGACAGAGACAGGTTGGACAGAGGGAGTGTCATGTTCCCCTGGGCTTGATTGTGCTCACTCACTGTGCAGGCTGGAGGTCTCAGTTAATTATCTGTGTGTGTCTGCACTTGTGTGTCGCTTTTCCTGATACAGCCTGTCCCTCGCTTGGTGAAATAAGTAAGTTGAGCTTGGCAGTATTGCATTGTCTCGTGTTTCTTTTCCACCTATGACAGATGGGAACTAGAAAAATAGAGAAAAAGGGGATGGAAGGATGACTTTGGCAATATGATCATAAGAAGAAAATAAAAAGAAAATCAGAAAATGTACAGGAAATGTGTAAGACTTCAGTGACTGGCCGAGAAGGGAATTGTCGGCGGATCAGAGACAGAACTGAGGATGGTAGGGATTCTTCCACCCAGCACAACCTTCAGGAGTGGCAACCTGCCACCTGATCCTTGTCAGCAATGTCTGGGGATATGACCGGAGAGTGAAATGGGTCCTCCCTTCCTGGCCGTTCGGGAAATGCGGCCAATGGTACATTGCTGTCCCCATGCTCACAGGAAATAGATATCAGGAAACGAGCTGCTTGAGACAAGCTTGACAAGCCAGCCGCCTGCCCCAGTGTGTGGCTTTCTCTGCAGTCTGCAGCTTCATGCGCTCCAGATCCTGCCATCTCCACGGAAAGGCTTGAATAAAAATATCAAGAGAAAACTTACTCAGGTGACTAAGCATTTAAAAAAAGGAAATGAGAGGCCTATTATAGCCAGTCTGGTAGACAGAACTTGATGTTGAAAAATGAGATTATATACAGGAAAGCTGTTGGTAGCCTAAGGGGAAAAGAAACTTCACTATTAAGCAAAGTTTCTTTTAAACTATTGCTATTAATCAGCTGTGGTTGTAATGACTGGATGCAGTAAATGTAGGTAGAGGTTACATTAGCTGCTCTAAGACTCCTGATTTTCTTTTTAACCAGTGATCTGCTTAAAGAGAAAAGCAAAAAATATTACAGGTGACCAAAATTTCTCAGTGGATCACTTCCCTGACCCTGTTCAGGGCACAGCACCACAAGCTGCCAGGCTGGCTCCGGGAGGAGAATCGGGATGCTGGGACTCTGGGAGAAGGCACTGCCCAAGGCACCACTCCCCAAACACCCTCCCACCTAAACCTGACAGGCTGTCGCAATTCAGGATTAGCTTAGCATGGCTGAACTGCTTCGTCTGACTGCAGTTAACCTCTACACAGGTAAACACTTAAACTTTTAGAGCATGAGGTACTGACTGGTGGTACAAATTTTAAAAAAGCCTTCAAAGATAAAGGTCTCTGCTGCCTTTCATTTTATTTTCTCCACATGGCACAGATCAGATGTTTTCACTGGATGGCTCTGTATTAATGGTGTCTATTCCTTGAGCTAGGAATGATGTCAGAAATAAATTGTTCTCTAAACAATATTTCATGCTGAATGTTGCAGACCTGTTGATACATGTGAAATATCCCATTTCCTTCTTTCACAGACCACAGGACATCTCTTCATCTTAACCATCAAAGCAGCTCCGTGCTGATACGCAGGGACAGGACGGAACTGTACAATGCCCAGGGTGAGTGTTTGTTCTTTCAAATGACGAAGGTAGGTTTCTGAGGTAAATTCCAGATGTGTTTCTGCACTTCCCACTGCACCATCTGCAGACATTTCTGAACAACAGGTAGCAGCGGGCAGGGACAGCTCACTCCTACGGCAAGAATTATTTGCCATAGGCGTCGATGCTTTACATTTCTGCTCTCTGTTCTTCCTCATGGGTTTGTATGTCAATAGTTCCCAAGCAACTTCATTTGATTCCCTGGGAGACAAAAAATCTGCTTGTTGGTCTTTGAGCAGCTTCGTTTTTCTTAAATCCCCCTTTGACGCTATGTAGCACTCTGTTCTGCATATTCCCCTTCTTTTTTGTCCTCTCTCTGTTCCCCTTTATACTCCCTGCTTTCCTCAGGCTTCTCCTGCTGCCATATCATTGACAATACTAAGTTGTCCTACAAAAGCTACACTTCTCCCGATAATTTAGTTTCATACTTATACTGCATAAAATAAAAGACAAGAAGCCTGTCTCCTGCAAAGCTGTTAATAAAGTGAAAATCCACAGCATTTCTATATATAACTCAAATCTAAATAACACTGTCATCACTGCTGGGTTCAGCTGCTATGTACTGACAGGACGCTGATAAAATATACATGTGATGTATCCCCATCCTTAAAAACACATATAAAAGAAGTATATACCAATGAGACCAATTATTTTTCACTCAGTATAATGAAATGTGCCAAAGCCAGCAAGGACTCATTGTGAATGTATCGATCCCACGTCTAAAGCTAGTCTAGTCGCAGCATCGGAAGAGATCTCAGACAGAGGACAGACCTCTCATACATCTCCTCCCCACAACAGCAGTTGTTCTGCCATTCCTTACAGATGTCTGTCTAGCCTATTCTTGAAAATTTTACTTACGGAGACTCCACAGCTGGGGAACCTAGCTGTAGCCTCTGCCTTCAGTTGATAACTGAAGGAAATGGTTTGCCTGACAATTTGGGAGGCAAAGTAAGTTGAAAAGATCCTTGTCTTTATTTTCGTGGGGGCTTTTTGTTTGGTTTTGGTTTTGGTTTTGGTTTTTACTCTAGGTTGCTTAACAGCTGGAAGCAAACACAAGAAAAGATCTTCTTCTGTGAGATTTGGCATAAAAACCTCTATCATTTTTTATTTTGTTGTTGTTTTTTTTATTTTATTTTTATTTTCCAGCAGGGCTAGTGCTCCAGAGTGGCAGAATTGAACTTGCTAGCCAGGAGTTACAGCAAGATCTCCCAGTACTGAGTGGCTAACAAAGTGGCAGAAGAAATGATGAATGCAAAGCAGTGCACATGGTGAAGAGTGACTCTAATTATGTTCCCAATAACGAGTGTCAGCTTTTATCACCAAGTATTCTCCTGTGTCCAAAGATAGGTCTTTGGAAGATGAAGCTTCCTACTCCCTGACCATCAACAGGACCAGGAAGCTATGGTGTACCCAATCTTGTGTGAAGCTCTGGTCAGTTAAAAAATGAGATTTTACAACTAGAAAGTATACAGATAAGGAGGGTGAGATTGGTCAGAAATAGGAAACAATTTCCACTGTAGAAGAAAGTGAGGAAATTTGGTTTTCTCAGCTTGGAAAAGAGATTACTGACGACATGATAGAGGTCTAGAAAAACATAAATCACGTGGAGCAGGTGGCGAGGGAATGATTAGTCATTATTTTTCATGAGACAAGAACGATGGGGCACTAAATGAAATCATCAGGCAGCAGGTCAAAGACAAATGAGAGAAAGCACTTTCACATGCAGTGCCTAATTGCATTGCAGGACATAACATCCTGTTTTGTTTGATGCCCAAAGTATAAATAAATTCCAAAAGCTACTAGATGGGTTCAGAGAAGAAAGGTCTGTCAAGAGCAGGTGGACAAGATGATGCAGATACAACCTGTAGATCAGTAAGTCTCTAAATCACAAATTGCTGGAAACTGGAGGTGTATCTTGGAAAAAAATATGAATCCAAGAAAGATTGCTCTGGTTTTATAGCTTTTTCTTTACTCTCTACCACTGGCTATAGTAGAGATACGATATATCAGATAGGTTATATGGAGCTTTGTTCTAATACAATACAGCTGTTCACCTGCTATTTGGTCAGAATGACTATTTACAAAAGCTATATAGTCAGTAATAGGAAATCATATTAGAATGATTTACATTGATTTTTCGATGAGACCAGAAGCAACACTACTTTTTCCTTAAAGAAAATCTACGTATCTTGAATAATAAAAAAAATTCAAAATCTTAAAGCTGGAGGAGTGGAGAAATGAGAACAACAAAAATCTGTGCACATGAGGAAAAAAAAAAAAAAGAGAAAGCAAGGAAGTAGATCTTCTCTGTGAGGTTGAAATCAGCATTCTAATGAAATCATAAGTTTTTCCATTGTTTGAAGCAAGACTAGGACCACATCCCGGGCCGCATCAAAAGAAGTGTGGCCAGCAGGTCAAGGGAGGTGATTCTGTCCCTCTACTCTGCTGTCGTGAGACCTCACCTGGAGTACTGTGTCCAGCTCTGGAGCCCCCAACATAAGGACATGGACCTATTGGAGAGGGTCCAGAGGAGGGCCATGAAGATGATCAGAGGGTTAGAGCACCTCTGCTATGAGGACAGGCTGAGAGAGTTGGGGTTGTTCAGCCTTGAGAAGAGAAGGCTCCCGGGAGACCTTATAGTGGCCTTCTAGTATCTGAAAGGGGCCTACAAGAAAGCCGGAGAGAGACTTTTTACAAGGGCATGTAGCGATAGAATAAGGGGTAATAGCTTCAAACTGGAAGAGGGGAGATTTAGAATAGACATTAAGAAGAAATTCTTCACTATGAGGGTGGTGAGGCATTGGAACAGGTTGCCCAGAGAGGTTGGGGAGGCCCCATCACTGGAAGTGTTCAAGGCCAGGTTGGATGAGGCTATGAGCAATCTGGTCTAGTAGGAGGTGTCCTTGCCAATGGCAAGGGGGTTGGAACTAGATGATCTTTAAGGTTCCTTCCAACCTAAACCATTCTATGATTCTATGATTTCATGTGGAGGAATACATTTTGTGAGTCAGTATGGCAGAATGATGACAATATCAGATGTGCTGTTTCTCTCCCTAACCAGGGATAGGAGGAAAAATTAGAATTTTTGGTTTTTTTTCAAAACTGACTGAAATCAGAATTTAATAGAGAAATCATAGGAACTGCGGAAATGAACAGAAATGATAAGGTGAATTAAAGACCGGAGCTCCCATGTCAAAACCACTCATTTTTTCACATTATTTGTAAAGTTCATGCCAAGGAATTTAAGACAGACTTAAACCAAAGTACTACCTTAGGCATCAGTATTTAACTTACCTTCCAGCTCACATCCCAACCAATGCCAAAGATGTATTAGGAAATCAATCAACAAGAGATCTGATTTCCATTATGATAAGGAGTGATAATTACTAGGACCATCTTGACAGAGGTACTGTAAGAAATTAGTATTACTAGAAGAGAAATCTATTTCTTCAGTCAAAACAATAAACTGTTTTACCTCAGTGTCTCTATAGCAAATTTAGAGAAAATATTCTTCAAATAATAGATGCCTAAGAAAGATTTTAATATTCATTTCCATTCACAGGACATCTAGCATTAACTATTTCAATGTAAAAAATATTTCTGATTATTCCTGTACATATGAGAGATTTTTTATATCCCCACCGAGCCTTGCAACTTTAGAAAGTTGTTTCTTTAAAGAGGGTGATTATTTATCATTTTTGTTATTATGTATATTACTGAAACTTAAATCACATTACCATGTATGAAGATCTAAGTAGTATCTTGATACAATGCAATGTCCACGTAATTGGCCTAGATACAAAAGAAAGTTTTGCTTCCATTTAGTGTCTATATTTCTTTAAATCCTTTCAGAGTCTAAAACTTAGGAGTAGGTGGTAGGTATTTTGTTTGGGTTTCTTTCAGCATATTTCAACTGCAATGTTTCAGCATATTTCCTTGGGAGTGGGGTCATTTATACATTTTTAGAGAGAATCCTAATAGATTCTATTATCCTCTTTCATGGGATTCTCCTGCCCCCATAGACCTGTATCGCTGGTGTCAGTGCCCAAACAGAAAAGGTCTATGCATATTTGAAAGATACACTGGGAAAGGAAGAAGTTCTCCTCAAATAGTTTTCCTCAGCTACATTTTTCTATGCTTCTGTGATTTGCTTTGTTATCAAACCTCACTGGTGTCAGAAAAGCAGCAGAATCAGGTTTTATTTTCCAACAGAAATTTCCATGTGGGTCAGCCTTTTTGATCTCATAATATTCTGCAGCACTGGAGAATAAACCCAGTCAAATGATCATCAAAACATGGAAGCTGAAGATAGATTATGGGAAGTTTTTGGCCCCATTTTCCCTCTTATTCAGCCCAAACTACTTTATTTTTAGATTATACCACTTTGTACACCTTCTGTAAATACTCCATCTTTTCACTTTGATGACATGTTCATAATTAATTTATATTAATACATTCAGAAGAGGTACCCATAGCATGATTTGCAGATTTTAATAGTTCTTTCCCACCTCCCGTCTCTTCTTCCATTTTTCATCTACTCCCACAGTTTCTTTACAGAATGAATAAACTTTAATCCAACTGGTAAAGCCCTGGGTAAGCTTCATCTGCAGAAGCTACAATGCTGACCCCAAACTTTGATTCTCTTGTATCTTGTGCAAATAGGGCTGGCTGTTCCTCAGCATTGTGTCCTTCACATCCAAGGGTCTTAGTCCCTACGCCCAGTAAACGCTCTGTAGCCAACAACTCGATGTAGTTCAGCTACCTGACCTAGAAAAGAAGTCCTGGCTCATTTATCTTATCTGCAGCCTCATTCTGCTTTGCTCTACCTGATTCTAGGACAGATCTCCACCTTCTTTCTCTCTCCAGAAATGGATCATCAAAGAATTCCTTTTAAAAAATTCCCTGCCTTCTGCTACCAGATGGCTTTCCTCAAGGACTTCCATGCCTTACCAGGTAATGAAAGGCTTGTTACAAGCTTATATAATTGGATAGGTTCCTCAGACGGGAGCCAAAATTATTCTGATTACCTGAACTAGCTCTTTGTTTATTTACTCTTTAGAAAGTATTAAACAACACCCAAATGACTAAGGTTTTTAGTTAAAAGTAATTCATTACAACTATCTGGTTTTGCCGGTATACATTTTTCATCAAGCACCATCAAATTGGCAAGTTCTGATTTTTTTTTTTGGCACATTAGAATAGCATGGTTACTACATGTTAGTTTCTGAACCACGTGGCATCACTTGTGTGATATCAACCTTACTTTGATTTTTCCACTTCACACAGGGAAGTAGCTTTTGATAGCTGGGTCAACTGGAGGACAAAGTTTAATTACAGTTCAGACTGGTCTTGATCATGTGTTTCCTTATTTCTGATGAAACCCAAATAAGATCAAAGACAACTGGTGATATTTTCTGCAATATGGGTCCTGTACTGCTAATGGGAATTGCAAAGTCTTTTGGGCATTGAACAGTTAGCTCATTTCCTGATATGAAAGCAACTGTTGCAGGATTAAAACTTTCCATTGGGAAAAATTTCAGTTTACAGTTTGAATCATTGAAATGACATATTATCTTGGCTGAGCTCAAAGGAGAATATACTTAAGTTGAAGTAAAGTTCAATATTCTTCCAAGTGACCCAAAATGTTTCATTCTGAAGCACTTTTACAATAAACTGCAACTGTTGATTGCAGTGTGTCGCATAATATAAGAGTACCAATCTCCATTCTTTTTTAATGTCTTCATTTTCCAGCCACAATTCAGTATTTAAACAATATTTATCGTGCATTGTGGGAGCCACAGGGCCCTCATAGTACTATGGAAAATGTGTCTGACCAGGACATTCTGCATTATAGTGAGCATCAGGTTGCTCAAAAGCAACATCCAAGATGCAATGCACAATATTGGAAAAGCTGTATGTGATTAATTACCCTAAACAAAGCATTTTTAAAATCAAGACATCTTTTTGAGATAATATGACTTGGTCCTGAAGTTACTCACACGGTTATTACACAGTGCAACAACATTCATTTGTTGTAGAGCCAAGTTCTGTTACCATTCACACAGACTGACTTGAAGTGGGGTTGCACTAACTTACCTAAAACCACAATTTGGTCTGTGTTACTTTAGTTTCATAAGAACTTACAGCATAATGTGTTTCCCTTTCAGGAATGCCAGGCTGCTTTGTTTTGATGCAAATTATTAGCATTTCTAGAACAAAATCTTGAGGGGAAAACACTTCATATTTACATTCCAGTTTAGGTTGAAACTAATGCTGCATTATAAGGTTTTCTTGATCTCTTTTTCACCCAACTCCAGAAGTCACCTGTGACAGTCTCAGTGTCTGCCATGTGAGTTGAAGTAGGCAACTGCCAACATTTCTGCCTGCACATTTGCCTTGGAGCCTCCACTGACGAGTAAAATACTTTTCCCGAGATCCTAGATAGCTATCGGTCTCCTCTTCACTAGAGAAACTTGTTTTTATGGGACGACTCCTCTGTGTTCTAGTGCTGCTTTTCTTACCGCAGTTTGCGTCATGATTCTTTCTATTGTGGCTTACAAATAAAGTTATTTTCATAAATAGCAATCCAGTGGTTTTTATTTCAGCACTAAGGGACTGAAGTACATGCAGTTTTATTAAACAAACCTCAATATATTTCTAAAAGAATAGAAAGAAAATCAATAAAAAGTGACTAAAAATTTTATAAATATCTAATGCATATTTAACAGGAATAATTTTTCTCCAAGAAGATGATGTAAAATGAGATATTTCTTCAAAAACCAGGATTTTCTGGATACCTATTTAACTCTTTGTTCTGCTTGCAAATTAAAAATTCTTTTGGCACATTGTGCGGTGAAGAAGTATTTCTAAGTTTATACTGTACCTCAGTACAAGAAGGCTTTCCTTGCAATGGCCAAGTACCCAAAATTAAGCATGTGCACACTCAGGAAGTACCTGTCGTGACTGGTCTTAATCCAGAATTACCAAGAGGTTTTACAGTATGGCATTGANCTTGGAGGGTGGCAGAGCACTGGAACAGGCTGCCCAGGGAGGTGGTGGAGTTTCCGACACTGGACACATTCAAAACCCGCCTGGATGCCATCCTGTGCAACCTGCTCTAGGTGAACCTGCTCTGGCAGAGGGGTCGGACTAGATGATCTGCAGAGGTCCCTTCCAATCCCTGTGATTCTGTGATTTTCTTTCATTAAAGGGTCAAATTCTGCTCCTGCATGAAACCAGGCCTTGGCCCAGCTGAGGTACTGTGACTGATGCATTGAAAAAAAAAAAAAAAAAGCAGATAAACTTGTTTACCCAGGTGATGAGACCCTAGATTGTCTCATCCAGAGGCAGGTGAGCTTTCACCCTCGACTGCAGGACTGCAGATATCCCATATACACACCAGCCCAGTTCTGCGCCCAGCACAGTTCTACATGTCCCCCTCCCAGCGTTCCTTGATGTCTGCTTGACCACTGGTAAGACCAGGCTAGATAAGGGAAGACAAACCTTTTTCCATAAGTGTCTGTCATAACCTCACCCTCTCAGATGATGTTTCTCATGATCATTTCAACTACAATATCTTGTAAAATGTCTTTCACTGCTACATAGTTTTATACCTGTACACTCCACTGACTAAATAAATTTACGGTGTAGCGGTTTGCAGACATCTGACTGGAAAAATAGGAAGAGGGAACCTGCCATGTGACAAACCCATTGGGAAAGCTGCTGCAGTCCCAGGCTGTTCACTGCCCATTCCAGAGGGAAGAGGTGTCGCTCCAGCAGACTGCTTGCTTTTGGCTTTTTTGGGCTGGCATCAGAAGCTCCCCTCCCTTCCACAGTTTAAGGGTTGCAGAAGCAGACTGCAAATGTTTGACAATTTAGAAAAATAACAAGGTTACTTTGTTTTCCATCCTAATTTTTCATTGCCTAGGCCGCTTTGCTGGCAGGCAATTTCATGAAGATACGGTCTGATAAACTGACTTTGAACACTGAATCAATTGTGTGATTTAAAGTAAGAGCCCAAACTCAGCCAGTAAGTCATAAAGCAAAAAATTCATTAGGAAGAGAGCTGCAGCAAGCCACTCTAATAAAGGGCATCCTAATAGTTTTATGTTCAAAGCAGCCTTTAATGATAAATAATACTGTGTTTGAGAAGTAAAGAGACTGAAATAATTGTTTATGAAATTGCAATATACGATTAATTTAGAAAAAAGGAAGATTCACAGACATTCTGATTTTAAATCCTTCTCTGCACAGCTGCCTACCCAAAGGCCATGAAAGACTCATGGATCGGTGGTTATTAAGTGAGATCACTCACAGTATTTTTTTTCCTCTTTCTAGTTACAGAAAGGGAGGTAAGGAAAATTAGACTGACAAATCTTCCCCTAAATGGAAAGAAAAAGCAGAGCAAAAGAAAATCCATCCGTTCTCACTCGTGGAATTTCATGTTATCCCATATAAGGACAAGTTTCTGCAGCACATGAATCAAAAATCCTAAAAGCCTGGGTGTTATAAAATCACCAGTCCAACTGCCAAATGCCAGTTTCAAGGCATCTGTATCAGGCTAAGACAAAATTCAGGGCACTTTGGGATTCCAGTGTGTGGTAAGCTGCGCTACAATAAATGGCACAACAGATTAATATTTCATGTCTCCTGAACTAAGGCACTTTTTAATCGCAGCAGAAGGGAAGGGAGCGATCACCTTAGACCCACAGATAGCAATCAGATGGTTTGTGCCCTCCGACCAGATGGTTTGTACCCCTCACAGTGCTCCTGCCCCAGGGATGCCACAACGAGAAGACACCACTGTAACCTCTCTGGGCTGCACTGCAGGAGCACAACTAAAAACCATTACTGTTGCAAGAAAGAGGGGAGAGCAACCCATGGAACTGGTGTGAAATGTAGACAATATTGGGGTGAAAATGTGTGATGTCCTACAAAATGAAGGATATTTGAGAGGACTAAGCAATAAAGATCACATCTATCAACTTAAAGCAAGGCCAATCAAAACAACCAAGGTTTGCAGACTCATTAACTTATATCTTGCCCATATACCAATAGCACATTTTCAAAACAGGCAGTGTTGTCATAAAAATTACATCACATTTTTATATAGCTTTATTTACATTAACCTCATTTGCAGTGATTTTGATTCATATACAGTCCTTGCTTCAATTTTCTTTTTCTTGTAGTGTAAATCTCAGTTGAGTATTAAATATTCAGCCATAACTTTTAGTGGTCCTTCACACTGCAGCTAAAGTGATAATATCTGTACGCAGGGTTGCACCACATCCCAGCTGGAAAGAGGCTGTGTGGAGGAACCACTGCTACGAAAGGAAACCTGCTGTGTTCCCTAGGTGTTCTTACCTTGCCTTGCCCATTACTTCATACAAAACTGGAAAAACCACAGAAGTCAAAACTGTACTGTGTATCTAGTCCTTGTCAACTCGCTGTCTTCTAGTATCTTCCTTCAAGGTTTTTCCTTGCTGTATCATTCGGCGGTCCCTGGCACATGGCTAGGCCAGGCACCACACGCTGTGGGAATGCACCGAGGCAGCGATGGGGAGAGCTCATGGTGTGCACACAGAAGCACAGAATAGTTTGGGTTGGAAAGGACCTTTAAAGGTCATCTAGTCCAACCCCCCTGCAATGAGCAGGGACGTCTTCAACTAGATCAGGTTGCCCAGAGCCCTGTCCAACCTGACCTTTAATGTTTCCAGTGATGGGGCATCTACCACCTCTCTGGGCAACTTGTTTCAGTGTTTCACCACCCTCACTGTAAAAAATTTCTTCCTTATATCTAGTCTGAATCTACCTTCTTTTAGTTTAAAACCATTACTCTTTGTCCTATTGCAACAGGCCCTACCAAAAATCTGTCCCCCTGCATGATTGTCTGCAAGGCCGCAAGGCACAGCAGAGAGATGGTGGCTGTCCCTTCATCCTTTAGCTCACTTTCCATCATCACTCCCCAATTCCCAATTTAGTCCAAGCCCCTAGACCTCTAGGCTTAGGAAAAAATAGCCAGTGCCAGAGAAGTGACAGTTGATTCTTTCATGCCAGTGTTACCTTTATTGTTATTAATGACTGCGACCCCCTTCTCTCCACGGACACACGTGAAGCCCCTGGGTACCAGCAGAAGCACATTGCAGACTTTGATTTTCCAGCAGAGCAGTGAGACAATGCCAAAAGGCCTGTAAAGGACAGATGTTGTTGTGGGCTGAATGCAGTCTCCACACTGTCATCTAGTGGATATAGTAGCGATGATCTAGAGCTCAGTTACAGCTACTGTAATTCCCAGGCAGGCTAGTTCCCCACTGCCAGCCAGTGACTGCAGAATGTCTTTTCCTTCCTTTTAGGAAAGTATCTCTTCTCCTTACAGTAAGGTAGAAATAAGCTTTTTGTCTGTGAATGACAGAATAAATCCCCTGACAGATTTACTGTAGGTGATGTAGGCACCCTTTGATACCCCCCCAGCCTTCAAAGACAGCTCTACAAGCCGAACACACTGGGCGTCTGTCTGTCTATCTCTTCACATGGCATCCCTGCCTTTCCAGGCTCTAGCCCCACATTGTTTGCAGTTTCCTACTCTGAGAAATTGCTCAATAAACTCAAGTACTACAGGGGTAAGGAAATTATGACATACACTTATGCCAGTTATGTTTGCCTAGACATAGTAAGTATGTAACTATGATAAACTTAGCAGCATGCAGGTATGATAAATATTAGCAAAGTGGTGTTATTAGCATGACAAGCATTCCCTAAATCCTGAGTTGTCCCTGTTCAAGAAGGTCTTCAAGATGCAGCTGTTGGCCCTTAGGGTCCACGTTTATGAGGGTCCACCTCATGCATCAAGGTGGCCTGGAAAAGATGTTAGCCTTTGTAGTTGTGGATTCCCAGAGAGTGGGATCTTCAATGCTGATCCTATTCTGCTGAGCCTACCTCTTCGTCTTTGATTTTCCCTTTTATCCTCTCAGTTTCAGTGACCTGTGACCTTCTGTACTTCCTCATTTATGCAGCCAGATTGCTCATCATCCCTGGGGAGGCAGCTCTGAATCCACCCCAAAGGCGACCTGTCACTTCATCTGCAACCCACAGCTGCCTTCCTGAGGAGTCAGCTCCCCAGGCTCAACCAGAGACAACCGACCACTTCACCCTTGCTCTGCAGCTGTTTTAACCACAGTGGTTTCACAACATCAACCCTACGGTCTACAAGGTGTTAAATCAACAATTAACTAAATATATTAATGCCAGGACAGCAATTCTATTACCGCTTTACAGTTATACTAAGACAGTGATTTGGCCAGTCTCTGTCCCATCGGAAAAATGCTAAATATGTTTGTGCTGGTTTGGCAATTTTGTCACCAGCCCATCTCAGCTCAATGGTCCCTTTTCTGTACCAAGGGTCTGTGACCCTCCACTGCCTCCAGCTTTTCTCTTACAAAAACTGAGAGAGAAGGGGAAATGACTTGTCAGAAGTTGTAAAGGAAGAATACAAGGCCATTGACATACAACAGAAAGGAGGAATGAGACTTTGAACATTGTTTAGTCTAACAGTTTACAAACCACAAGCTAATAGTCCAGACCAGCTTTTCTTCTCTAAAACTGTACTTCTGCATTCACATCAGAGTCTCTATCAAAAACCTTTTGCATGAGACCATTCTGAGGTTATTTTTAATAGAAGCCTCCAGTTTAATAACCATTTTAATGACCCTCTGCCAAAAACTCTGAGAAAAATGTCTGTTCTACAGGCTATGGTATTGATCTAGCTGGGAAAGAGACCCATCGTCACTTTCATGGCTGAATCCTACACAAAAGCTGTATGGAGAAACATGCAGAATTCAGGCAACCTGCTGTAGAGAAACCTGGCTTCTTCAGCAATTAATTTTCAAGAATTTAGATCAACCGTAATGATAATAAGAAAATTAGGTAGGACACGATGCACAAAGGACATAAGGAGTTCAGAAACTGGTGTATGTACTAGATACGAATTAAGTTGGAAATTAAGTCTGTATTAGACCTTGCTGGCAGGTGGCCGCTCTCCTGGAGATGATGGCTAACCTGCCCTGCCACTGAGCTCTTAATAGAAACCTGTCCCTGTTGAAAGGACCACTGGAGTAACAGAATTCAGTCCAGGGGAAAAACTATTTCAGAGCAGAATTCTCCTTCCGTAATCTTATCGTGAACACATAGACCAAGTCTCCCAAGTAAGGCAAATGAATAGACTTACTTTGTTACTTGTGGTTAAGCTCATTTTTTGGGGGGAAGTTTTGGTCTATTTCTCAATTCTGATGTGTCTCATTTCTGAGCTCTGTCTCGATGTGCTATTTCCAACTGGTATGACTTAGTCTAATTTAGTAAAATGTTGCCTCTATAAATTATCATTACTAAAAAAACATAATAGTAGAGTTCTAAGTGTCCAATTCACTCTACTGTAAAGCATTAGGATTCACAGGTGTTGCTTATACAAAAGAAAAAGGAAACTTCGCTATTTTAGGCATGCTAACAAAAGAAAGAAAATGCAATCACTGAGAAAGGTGGGAAGTGGTGATCACAGCCTTGAGAGGAAACCAAAACCTGGTATTTCTTTTGGGCTCTTTGTTTGCTGGAAAAATGGACAGTCAACTGCGGGAATAGAAGCTGCCATCCCCTCCCCTGCTCGAGGTTTCTCTGCTTCTACATGACAAAGAAATCCTCAAGGGTGTGAAAACATGAGCTCACATGTGGGAACAACCGTAGGTGTTACTGGGGGATTTCTGAGCGTTGCTTGTGGAAAGAGTTCAACAACCCTTGAACACTTACAATCACGTGATGACTTTTCATGCTGTGCTTCTGCTCTCATTCCCTTTTGGAGAATAAACAGCCCTTTTGCTATTGTTATAGGTAACGTTACACATTGAGCACTGGGGTCACAGCTTCTGGGCACCCTGGGAGCTAAAGTGTGCCTAGGATTGGAGGACATGGACTACCTGGTAATGTAACATCCTGGCCATGGGCAAGGAGTAGATTTTTTGTTCTTCACCTCCTTATGCACTGCTTTCACAGAGAAGTTTATTGCTCCCTCAAGGCGTAGTGATTTTCCCCTTTAAATTTGTGGTGGACCACTGCCTGCTCATTCATCTCTCAGTGGGATGGCGGAGGAAATAGCAAAAAAGAAAGGGAAAACTTGGGTTGAGATAAAGACAGAGAGATCACTTACCAGTTACTGCTGTGGGCAAACCAGACTTGCTTAAGGGAATTTAACTTAATTCATTGTCAACTAATATAAATATTTGAGTAGTGATTTGGATTTTTCTTTCAAAAATAGAAACAAACATTTATACACAGGGGAAACATTTTTCCTCCCCCATTCCCAGGCCCAGCTTCACTCCATCACTCCAGGCACCCCCTTGTTACCACTGTAGGGTACACTCAGTCCCTTGATTGAGGCAACAGGCAGTGCAGGGGGTTGGGGTCAGGACATAGCAGTTTCTCTCTGCTGCTCTTTCCTATGGTCCAGCACAGGTCCTCCATGGGCTGCAGTCTCTTTGGGGCTGTACCTGCTTCAGCACGGGCTCATCCATGGGCCACAGTCCCTCTGAGGAAGTATCTGCTCCATGGGCAGCAGTTACCTTGGGAATATCTGCTCTGCCATGGAGCACCTCCTCCTCCAACTTTGGTGTTCCCTCTGCCGTTTCTCACTCTTTTGTTTCCTCCTGCTCTCTCTCTTTGGTGTTTTCCACCCTTTCGTAAATATGTTTTCCCAGAGGCACTACCAGTTTGGGTGGTGGGCTCAGCTGTGTCCTGCAGTGGTTGTACTGTGGACCCAGCTGGAGCCAGGGCATCTCCTGGCCTCCTCCAGAGGCATCCCCTGCAGCCTCCCCACTGCCAAAACCTTGCCACTGACACCCAATACAAAATTATATACCTACTATCAGAAAAAAAAAAAAATCACATGTGCATCTTATTGATCAAATAAGAAACCCTACATGCTGTTATGATGTTTCACCCTCCAGATTTCTTCCTAGTATCTCTCTCTCATTAAGACATTACCTAGAGTCAGAACCAACAGGACACCTCAGCCTGACTAAACCAAGGAGCCCTCCAAAAACATACTTATTTCCTAATTTCAAGTTTATTCATCAAGCAGTTGACCTCTCAGTCACCACTGATCTTTCAAAAGAGAAGCTTGAAGAAGAAAAATAGCACATTTTCAATCCACTTCGTGCTTTCTGCAAATTGTATCCACATCAGAATTAATCATGAATGTGTATAACAATCAAGAAAGAGTTACAAAGCAGACAAGGCTACAGAAAGACAGCAGGGATTTCTTCTGCTGAAATCCCAGGAAGACTTCTGACCAGCTCCATACAGGAAACAGCACTTGCAGCTGTAGCATCCATACATCTAGTCATCATTGACCATGCATTTGACCCTTCTCCTGTTCCCAACACACAGACCAATGGAGTAAGCGAGGTTCTCGTCAAAACATTGCAGAAACTCCCTGCAGTTTCTTATCTCCCTTGCAACAAAACATCCCAGGAGTACAGAAAAGCTGAAAGCCACTGGTACTAACCCAGCACAGAGTGCAACCCCACCAGACAGCGGTGGGACTTCTCATCTTACTCTGGTTTTTTTCCCTGAGAGCCTTTTTTTACACTGGGTATGGAAACCTATCATCTCAGTGCCAAATTAATGCAAGTCAAAAGCATTCTGGGACTAGTGTTCACAAATAAATCTAGTACAAGTATCCTCAGGATACAGTCATTACTAAACATCTCTTTCATATTGCTCCTTATATCAGGGGGAAGCTTTTTCAAAATATGTCTGTGTGAGAGACAGTAGTGACTTACCCGGACTATATATTGTTACAGCATACAAATGTCTTTCAACATTAATACCACAAAATCAACAGTTTACGGGCCATTAAACCCTTAGAACTAACCTTATTTATATATATATAGAGAGAGAGTTGCCTCCAAATAGTAAAGCATGTCATAATTTTGTGCTTTATTCGAACTCTCTTTCCCATACTCTTTCTATAAAGAGTACCTTTTTGTCATAACAACATTTTAAAATTTAAGGTTTAGGGACTCATGCATGTTTAAGTCTTGTCTGTAGCTGTTTAAGGTCTTATCAGAGAAGAAATTTGCTTCAGATGTACTTGTACATCAGAATAGGTTCAACCACACTTAGCTGCATGAGATGCAGAGTAGAAACGCTGAGGAGCAACAACAGGTTTCCCTATGGAAAGCTTTTCTTGGCTCTTCTGCCGAGCTGCCCATTTATATTGTAGTTGCTGGAGATACCCACAGGTGAAGCAGACAGTAGCAGAGACAGTCGTGTTTGGTCCTCTGCTATGCAGGTCTGTGCCAAGCCAGTATGATCACAATAAGAGGTTTGATGTTAACATGCGACATTTACGCATGTATCTGGACTACTTCTTCTATGGAGCAGATGGTCTTCAGGCTTTTTATGCTGCTCCCTGTAGGTACTCCTTGTAGCCATAATGCTGCTCCTTGCAGGTATTTTCCTCGGAGCAGCTGTCTGAATGGACAGTGGCCAATTTATCAGTCACGGCAATTTGTCAAAGAGATTCCAATATTGGCAAAATCACTGTGAAGTTAATACACTGGAGACTGGAACTGCATAGAGCAGTTTAAAATAACAGCAACCTGCAGAATACGGCATCATTGAACCCAATCTGCAAATTACATTCAAGGACATTTGCTTACGGAGCTTGACAAATTACAAATGTATAACAGCCTCTGACATATCCTGAGGATAACTGCCACTAAACTAATTATTCCACGTTGATAAGATCAGCCAATTTTCCCTTTGTCAGTATGCCTCGGCAAGCCAATTGTGATAATGAATAGAAAAAACCTACTTTTTTTTTACTATATGGGTTTTGCTGTCTTGCTGTCATCTTTTTCTTAGTGTGTTGATATTTGCTTAGTTGGAAATAAATGATCTTCGCTGTTTTACTAACACAGGCATTCTTAATATTGGTATGATGATTCCATTTGTCTTTTCCTCCTGCACTAAGAACTGGGTACAGCAAGGAACGTGTATCTTTTACACGTATTTATAAACAGTTTTGCAGAAGTTTTCTGTAAAGTGTGCTGCCTGTTCCACCAGCTGACGAGCTGTTGTCTTGGTCCTGCTGGTCTGTATTGGAAAACCTCCATCCACCTATAGAATATGTCTACTATGCCTATCAAATATTTTTGCCATTTTTTGGTTCTAATTAAATGTCCTAGAAGATGAATTTGCATGGTGGGCCACAATCTATCTCCTGGCGGGGTCTGAGAAGAGCATTCTTCTTTCTTCTTACTTGCAGAATGATTGCATGCACAGGTAGAGTATTTATCTTAGTCTTCATTCATATCCATTGTATTTATAGCCTGTTGTTTCCAGTCTACATTGATTTGTCTGTTCCTTGAAGTCCTCCTCCACTATGGACTAAACAGTATCTTTCATGCTTGTATTGGTACTGCTTTTTCTAGTTCCTTATGCCTTTGAGCATAAGCAAGCACCTCTCTATGCCAAACTTAATTTTGCTTCAGTTTAAAGGTGAATCCTACCCTTGTCTAAGCTGCTTCTAGTGCTTCTGGTGACACTGCACCTTGTTTCTGCAATGTCTGAGATTCAGGACACTCTCTGTACTTCTAAAGCACAAGAGACATTTTTTTTAATCAATGTAGTTGTGTGAGCCAACATGGGCAGGACGCAGGAAGAACCACAAAATCACTGATGAAATGCAAAGAGTAAATTTAATCTCGATACCTCATGAACGAGGGGATGTCCAAAGCAGCACCCAGGCAGAGGCACGCAAGCAGGAACACAGGCACCACGGAGCTTAGTGCTTGCTAGAGAGTCTTCGATAGTGAGAGAGAGAGTTCGAACCTGCTGTGCTCACCTGTATATCAGGGATTCAAGCAGGCAAAGTTTTCCACTGTGCTTTGATCTTCTCCAACAGCAGGGCAGGAATCTCAGGCATGTTCGATAAGGTGCCTCTAAGTCCATCACAAGCCTATGTTAGCTAAGTGCAGATGTTCTACTTGTCAAGCATGTAAGACTAAACAATGATTAGTGTGATATGTGTTTTCCAACACCCCAGGTGCAAGTAATTTGAGTATATTTACAATCCTCCTCACCGATCTTCCGTTACTTTCCCACAGTAGTTAAATCATTAAAGAACCAGACAGGCAGAGAAGTCCTATAAGCAGTGAGGTTAACAAAGTGCATCCAACGTCTCCCAAGAGATGCTCCCCCACTGCTGCCATCAGCAACCTCTCTACAGTACCCCCTGTTCAGACCTATATGCTTCCTGGCCCAAATACAGCACCCTAATTTCATCCCACATCATCTCCTGGTAGGATGCAAGGCAGCATCTCTTGTGGCTAGCTGGGAACCACACGTATGCTAATTTGTGGGCTAACCTGAGGGCTGAGTTCTCCTTGCCTTTACGGTGGTGTTGGGGGAAAGAAGGACTCATCATTTTTCTCATCTCTAACCAGCCATCAATGTTAGCTTCTACAGTTTTTGCTTGACACTGGTCAACAGAGTCCAAAGTTACTGGGTGAGAGCACAGTGGCAGGCTAATTTCTTTCTGAAAAATATCTAATGGGATGTAAGGGAAAGGCACTATGGGCTAATTAACATACAGAGTACTTTTTTACTCCTTATTAGCTATACCCCCACATTTTGGTCTGAAGACCATCTTCTGTGGTGATTTACTGCAGGATTATTCTGTTGCAAAGATTATAGTTTCTGGCTTTCAGCTTGTACGCTATTGAACAAGTGTTGCTATGGCAGAGGGACTTTATTTTTTCATTTCATTTTTAAGGGGAATGCTATTTATGATTTTTTTAATAGCACTGATGATTGGAGGAAAGAGGATAGTCCCCTGGGGAACATGGGAGGGCTTGAGGTGCACAAGGGCACAGGCTCCGTTTCACAGTCCTAACACCCTTTCAGACACGGGTTTGTTTCCCATGCACTTGAATTACTAGTGCCATAGCAACGTAAAACTGAAATAGAAGCAGCAAACCCCTGTCATTTTACATGGAGGTGTAAAATTTTACATTTTAAGACTGAAATAATTTTATGAATAATCTAAGCCAGTTTTATAAGATCAAACAAGCAATGCTCATCAGTTAGCACTGCATGGAGAAACACACGGAGTGATATGAACTAGTCAGTACTGCAAGAAGACTTCTACCTTTATGGTTACGTCATGGAATAAAGCGAAAGAGATTCATACAGTGACATAACCATAAAGGTAGAAATCTTTCTCTTCCTACTGTTCATTAAATGAAAACACTGAGATGAATTTTACCTTTAACATTGAAGACTGCAAGGCCTGCATTCATTTGAACTTCAAGAGACACCAGTTTCCACCATCACAGCTTTAATGATAAGAAGGTGTCCTCCTCACAAAGTCTCAGCACTGGGACTGAGGTGTTTGCAGAGAGCCACGCGGATCTTCATTTTCCCATGACAAGTGTCATAGCTTTGGACTGAAAATGTCAGTCCATCTTTGACTATGTACTGTGCCTGGTTGGGATGGAGTTAATTTTCTTCATACGGTCCCAGGTTTTAGATTTGTGACTAAAACAGTGTTGCTAGCACACCAGTGTTTTGGCAATTGCTGAGCAGCACTTGCACAGCCTCAAGGCTTTCTGTTTCCCACTCCACCCCCACAGCGATTGGGCTGGGGGTGGGCAAGAGGCTGGGAGGGGACCCAGCCAGCACAGGTGACCCAAACTGACCAAAGGGATATTCCACAGTCCACAGCATACAATGTCATGCTCAGCAATAAAGCTGGAGGATAGTCTTTCTGTAGCTGTTGCTTGGGACTGGCTGGTCTGCTGATGGGAAGTGGTGAGTGATTGTCTCTGCATCACTTGTTGGGGTTTTTTTTCCTTTTCTTCACTGTCTTTATCTCAACCCATGAGTTTTCTTGCTTTTGTTCCTCCTATTCTCCCCCTTATCCTGCTGGGGTTGAGGTGGGGAGTCAACAAGTGGCTAGTGGGTACTTAGTTGCTGGCTGGGGTCAACCCACCACAGAGTACCAAACTTTAACTGCCTTATCTGAAATGCCACGTGAATGGAACTTAGCTTCAGGTTATTTTAAACGTTTCTTCAGAAATAGCTCAGTCATTTCAAAGAAAATGCTAGAAAATTTGTGCTGCATTCACTGCGAAATTTCAGCGTCTTTCTATTGACAATGAAGGGCTGGAAACCTGAACAGTGAGTTCCTGGTGTGGCTGCGTGCCTTTTGATCTCCCTCAGAATCACTACCCCCCTAAGAAAAAAAAAAAGGGCAAGCAGACAAAATCAGAGCATCCTAGCCTGGATAATCTGCTTGCATGTGCCTAAGGGGACTTCCTGAGACTCAAGGCTAAGTGCTCCAAAGCTCCCACTGCCATGGGCATGCTCCAGCCCAAGCCTGCAGGGAGGAAGCAAACATTCTCCGTTGCTTTTCTTGTCAGCTAGAAGATGTTATAGTAATGACCACAAGAGCTGGAAGCAGGGAACCATTTTCCTCTTGTAGTCTTAACACTGATGAACAGAGAGCAAAGCAAAAATAAAAAGCTCCCTGGCTTAAATGCAGAAGGAAAACGCGAGGTAGGCTTTGCATGGTTCAGCTGGTAGCACTGGAGCTAGAGCCCAGGAAAAGTTTCAAGACTGGGAGCTTTGCTGGGATGAAAACAGGCTGGAGGCCTGCAGGCAGAGGAAGACAAGTTGGAGTCCAGGAAGATGAGAAGAGAAAGATTTCTAAAAACAAGGTTGTAGTGGCAACCTTGCAAATTCAACAAGAAGCCCCAGGAAGGAAAAAAAGTGAGGACGAAGGCAAAGTCTCCAACAGTAACGACAAATACTTAAGTCTAGGAAGGCAGGACTGAGACAGGGAGGTAATAAGTGTAGCCACTACAGCCAAGTTTAAAGGAAGACTTAGTTTAAAGGACCAAGTTTCTAGAATAAAGGCTGTATCCTAGATTACAACCCACCTGTCTGCCACCAAGAAAATCACTCTTGATTCGAAAGCAGAGCACACACCTGTCTAGCACTCAGCTAATGAGGCATCAGTAGGAAATAAGATTACTTACAACACCCAGGGAGAAAAGTACTGTCAACACCAAATGCGGTGGTAAGATTTTTCCAAGTTCCCAAGGCCAGAACCTTGTAATGCATGTTTTCCTGCATTTTTTGTTTGTTTTTTTTTCTTGATGACTGACTCTATTCTCAGCTCACAAGGACAAGGTCACTGTATGACTGGACACATGGCAAGTCAGTGGGTGTGATTTACAACATCTCATGACAATTATGTGAGGTAAATGGCCACCGAATTTATGGTATCTGTGTTCACATCTGGTCAAAGGAAATAACAGTGTTGTGACTATGTCAAATTTGTTATCTTGCTGTTACACAGACTTCCACCCTATTGACCTTCTCGAACGTCACTTCACTAGATGGTGACCCCCTTATCAGCTTCTAGAGCAGATGTGAGCCCAGCTCATACACAGGCATTTGCTGCCTGAAGCTGAAGATAGGCATCTGCTGGACAGGCCATCCTTTGGGGCCATGGCCTCATCACAGCCTTAGAAACCAGCTCTTATCAGTGTCTCTAGTTTCACCTGTTGGAAGTGAGTGAGAGGAAGCAAGTGTTTTTAGGAGACACGCTGTGTGCTTTTCCTGAACTTCAACAGAAAGTTACTTTTGAGTTTCCTGAGGACCCCACTTCTCCATGCAAACCTGCAAAGGTTCATTACATCCCATTCTCCAATTAATGAAGACAGTGAACAATGACAGCCCCAGTATCAATTGCTGAAGAATGCAGTAGCAATCAGATGCCAGCTGGACTTTGTACCACTGATCACAGACTGTATCCCTCCAAGCCCAGCTGGTCAGCTAATTTTCCACCTACTGTGTAGGTCACTTATCCAAACCATCTCTCTCCAATTTGGCTACAAGAATACTATGAGAAACCCTGTCAAGAGCCTTGTTAAAGGTAAACAACATTTTCTACAGTTCCCTTGTCCACAGAATATGTCAACTCATCATAAAGGCCATGAGGTTGGTCAGGTGTGATTTACCCTTTGTAAATTCAAGCTGACTGTTCCAAATCACCTTAATCTTACTGTACTCGGGTAGTCACAGCTTCAAGGAGGATTGTTCTATAATCTTCCTGAAGAAAGAGGTCAGGCTGGCTAACCAGTCTCCTGTAGTTCTGTGGGTCATCTTCTTGTCTTTGAAAATGGGTGGCAAATGACGCTTACCTTTTTACATTTATCAGGAACCTCATCCATGACTCTCTTAGGGCATAAAGGCAACAATGATATAAGTGGTAGCTCTTCCTACTGACAGAGGAAGTTTCCTAGGGAAATGGGAACAGAGAAGACACCAATAGGATAGGACGTTGCACACCCCATCCTACAGTTTTGTATCTGTCAGGGCTCACCAAGGACCAATGGCTCCCTAAGGGCCAGGGGCCAGAAGCCGAGGGAGATACCACAACTGGTAAGGCAGGGGCCTCTACAGCCAAAGCCTCATCCCTACAGCACCCAAGCAAGGCAGGAAGGACAGGGATGGTAACAGGGTCAAGCCAGAGTCCAGATCACCAGACGAGCTTGCAGTGATGAAGGAGGGTCAATGTGAAGCTGGGAAGTCAATCTGCAGGCCAGGATCAGATCCAGTGATGGTAACCAGGGTCAGACATAGTCACGATTGACAGGCAGCTTCATAGGAATAACATACATCCAAGTCCAGGCAGGAAGACCGCCCATGGGTCAGGGTCTGGATCAACAGGCAATTTCCACACCCACACACAAGCATATTACAGGTAGACCTTGAACATCACTCACTCAGGCAGGGACTGAAGCCCTGGCTTTAATATAAATGGAGTTTCGAGCCCACGAGCAGAGGGGTATGGGTAGAGGTCCCACATATGGATGACCTATTAGTGCTCTCAGAGCCATGACAGGTTTGTACAAATACACCCCACTGGTGATATTCATACTTTGTCCTGGTTTGAGTGACACACAATTAATTTCTGTTTCAGTAATTCTACTTTTTGGTAAGGTCTCTTCTAATGCTAGGCAAAACTGCATTTTTAGAAGACTCTAGTGTCTGAATTTGTGAAAATATTTACTTTATAGCCAGCTATGGTATGCGGGTTTCAAGGTCTCAGTGTTTTCAAGCTCGCCAGGTGCAGGGATGAGGAGGAGCGAGACCCGGGCACTTGACTCAAGCCAGCAAACAGGATTATTTCATAACGCGAATGTCACATTCCATATAAATTACAAAGTTTGCTGAGGAGTTTCTCCTCTTCCTTGATGGCTCCAATCCTGAGAACTTCTTGCCCCAGTGCTGGATCCTGAGGCCTTCCCTTCCAAAGCCGTAGCGCTCGCAGTGTCCAATATCAGCTGTCCGCTGCTGGGAGTGCACAGCTTCCTACAGATAGAATTGGCTGAATAGAATTCTTGTATATTTTACATTGGTATTGGTATCAGTATTGGTTCTTTAGTGTTATTAATGTTAATTACCTAGTCTTATTCTATTATACCTGTTTATATTTCAACTCTCACGTTTCCTTGTTTTTTCCCAATTCCCCTTCCCGGGTGGGGAGGGGTCATGAGGTAAGAGAACAATTGTATGAATGACAAAAAATTGTTATGGGTTCTTCAAACCATAACAATATTACAAGTCCTTTCAAGTACAGGCAACACGCAAGACAACAGGCACACATCACATCCATGATAGATACCTTCAGTGCTAGTGAATACCCTCATGTTCACATTCGTCAGTTCGTTTCAAGCAACACAGCACTAGTTTCTTCACAGCAGCCACATCTAGGCAGATGTCAGCATCTTTCCTAAAGTCAAGGGCTTGCTGTAGTGTCATGGCTTCAGTCAGCACCATAAGGAGCAGGAGAAATGGCAACCAAATAAGAGCATCTGGCACAGTCCTCTTAGTATGCAGGAGCATGCAGCAATTATGTTGTAAACATAGCACAGGCTAGAGGCCAGCCATAAGTGCAAAGTACTTCAAGTGCAAAAGCTTAGAGGATAGCTGCTGAGCCAACACATGAACCAAGCAGAAAGGATGCGGCCAGTCTATCCCAAAGATCCTAGCCATACCACAGCAGTGTAGGCACAAGCCACTGTGTAAACATGCTCACAGAGCCAAGATTCACTCCTTGGTGTAAAAGAGAAAGATGTAGCTGTATCCACTGGGACTCAAAACTGGCATTCTCACTTACTGGGTGCCAGGGTCAGTAAGCAAACTTCTCCAAATATTTAGACTATAACCGTCATGGGTCAATTGATTGAATAATTTCCTATTGAAAAGAATTCACTCAAGCATTTAAGTCATCTTCATATATCACTATGCAGAACAAACCCCAAAATAAATTCTTGACAAGAACTATGTGTTGTTTGTACTGGGTACACTTAAGGCTACAATGAATATTCCTTAATGCAGGCAGTATAATACAGGTGCTAAACTCCCAAGAAAATGCAATATAAAACCTTCCCAGAGCTGCTGACATTATTGCAAAATTCTCCAGTGGCAACATTCCCCACAGACTACCAGTGGGGCATCCAGCCAAAAAAAAAGTTATTAGGACAGCTGTGCCAGACAGGGAAGGAGTTAAAAACCTCCCAAAATAGCTTCCTGGTTTGAGAGAAGAAACGTACACATGATGGAAGGGGAGGACTTCTTTCTCCCCAAAAAGCCAGTTTTTAATTCAGCATGCAGATAAAGCTAGGAAATGATAATATTATGGTGCACTGGGTAATTACATCCAAGATGCCCTACAAGCATACATCTTCAGGAATGGAGTAGCACTGAAGGCTTTTTAAGTACTCACGCCAACCAATTCCCAACTCTAAGTCAGAGCATAGGGTTGGAGGGAAGAGATACTGAAGAGAAAAGCATTCCTGAGCTGTTTTCCAAAGTACAAGTACATGCTGTTAAGAGTTCATTAGAAAAAGCTTGGACTTCCAGTTCTTACTTGCAACTATGAAACCTTTTAAGAAGGATGATCTGGCACTTATTTTAAAGCTGCTTTTCACCTACAGGAATATCTTCAATGTTGATTTACCTAGCTACAATAAACATAACTTTACACTTTTAAACCAAAAAAAAAAGACAAGGCATAGCCTTCAAAAGTTTATTTCAAGTATAAAAATCGTTCAATGAAATATCTACAGAGTTTTTACTTTCAGTATAAAGGTTTGAACAGACAGAAAGAATGAAGTCCCAAATTTCTGAAAAAATATGATTCAATTCAAAATTCCAAACAATAATGAAAAGGCACTTAAACAAAAGTTATCCAACAACAAATATAACTCTTATGTCACAGTCAATGTGTAGTCGAACATTATCTAACACTCTATAAACAGAGAAATTAATTACAGTCTGGTTAAAGTGAGCAACATAGTCCAGACAAGAGTGAATTCAACTCCCTGCAGTTCAACAATCACACTTTTCTTTCAAGTGTAAAGAAAGCAGAGAGAGAGAAAAAAAAGAAGTCTTCAGTCAACTATCAGTTTACAGCATTATGTTCAGATGAAGAACTTAGAGTTCAATTTGTACAAGTTCCACAAAAAGAAATGTAAGAAAACTGGGTAGCAGCATAAATACTTCATGGTATCCCCTGATCTGTGTGTTTGACTTGAGGATTTTATATTTGTATTCCAAGTTTAAAAAGAAAATAAGAGTTTCTACCAAAATAGAATGCCTTGTCAGAAGCACAACAATCAGACTAGCATAAGTAGAAAAAAAAAAAAGTGTAATGCTTGGGAATCCACTGCAATCCCTTTCCAGTAGGAATATTTTTCTACTGCCAGTAATGGGAAGTACCACAAGTAGAAGTTTTCCAGCATCAGAAAACAGACTATGACAATTTAAATGAGTTTGAGGTTTTTTTGGTCAAGATTCAACTAGCTCCTGTATCTTTAAAAAAAAAAAAAAAAGAGAGATTCAAATATGCCAAAAAGAAACAATACAATGGCATTTCAGCACCAAAGCGTATTTGTGCAATAAATACAGAATTAGATCTCAATCATTTACAAATGAGGCAAATGGGGGGGGAAATTGCCAACACCCAAAAAAAATTTCTTTTTCAATTATTCAGAAATATGAAGTAAATGGGAAAAAGCATTTTAGTGTTGGCATTTTTTTCCCAGTGATACTGAATAAGACCTATGATACAGGAGTGCTATCAAGGCTTTTGCATCTTTTTTTCCAGATACATTTTCCTGTAGGTCCGAAACATCTCTTTTGAATCTTTGATTGGAATGTGAAGAGCCTCACCATTTCCATCCAGGATCTGTATAGCTGTATCAAGTGGAATACTGTCCTCAGCTGAAAGACAGACAGAGAAGAAGGTTAAAGCAAAAGCCTAAGTCTCAAATGATTCTACTCCTTATGCATGTGGTACTGAAGGTCATCCACTGTCAAAAAGGATGCCACAAACTTCTTTCCTAAAGCACCAGTCACCTCAGATTTAAAATCACTCTCCAATGCATCATTAAGCAATGGTCATTTGGGTGTCTTCCTAAGACAGATTTCTGAAGAATATTAAGAAAGGTGTGAATGAAAACACGCATTTGTAAAAGCAAGAGAAGAAACAAGAGGAAGGGCTAAAAGAGTGGCAGACACCAATAGCCAAGGACACATTCAACAGCGATAAAAGAGGTAACACTGCAAAACACGTTGCTTGCATAAATACAGATAACTTGCCAGCACAGGACTTGCACTCTGCTGGAAGGAGCATGGCAACAAGGTAGCTGTAGCATGTTGAATGCACCATTTTGCTTCCTGTTAGACCAGTAGGAAAACAAGACTATAGCTAGAAAGATACCAAAAGCAAAGAAACAAAGACAGCATAGAGCAACCTCACCCAAGATTTACAAAAGACGAAACAACCAAGATCCTGAGATGAAAGATGCCGCTGTTGTAACTGTTGACTCCTAAAGAGTACAAAAGACCATCCAAAAAGTAATTCGCCAATCAAGAGAAACAAGGCACCACTTTTCCTCTGTATGTCATACAAGCAATCCTGTCCAGACTACTGGAACACACAGGTCCCGGTACTTGTGCGGACAGCGTCAGCTTACTGTGAAAATGAAATAAAATAAAAATACTTTCTGTTTTTATAGTCTCACAACAGATTTTGTTAAGTCACTTCCTACATTTTTAAAGTGGGAAAGAGCTAGCTTGGTCTTTACTTACAGTTCAAAACTGTACTTGAATCTTGTCACCAGTGTTACCTCCAATTCAACCACACAGACATATGTAGGAAAATTCCAACAACCTCCAAAACCATATTCTTATGGCCATAAAGATCTCCACAAATCTTAGAAACTCCTATGTCTACAGTATCAATTTCAGCAGCAGAGCTAGTAAAGAGTAAGTTAAAAATAACTTATGAAGATTTGCTACTGTAAGGGAACACTTAAACCCGAACAAAGAGTATTCAACTTATGTTTCAAAATGGATAATCAGAAGTCATTTCACCTGTAGAGATCTCTTCCAGCTTTTTTTGCTTCACTGTATCACATTTTAACCAATCTTCTTTTTTACTCTTGACACCTAAAGAGAAAACTTAAAAAATGTTTTTGAGGTTCCTACATTACACATTTTGGTCTCTATTCAGCATCAAGTTTTACCACATATACTAGCACATGCAAAAGGAAATTTTCCTTTGGGTGTGAAAATGACTGCAAGGACTGGTACGTACAACTTAAGATTTGGTTTTATTTAAAATCAAATATAGCATTTGACACAAATACGCTTCAAGATGCACCATATAAAATGTCGAAAGACCAGGGATAGGGTAGAAGAGGAAGAAAAAAGGCAGCTTAAAGCAAAGATGGCAAGGTTACAGAGACTGTGAGCAGGATATGTCTGGCCCAAGCCCTCTCTCTTCCTCACTGCTACTAAAGATCTCTCCCTCTGCTGTCTACCCAGCCAGATTTATACACAACCAAGGGAACACTGAATACAAATCAGATCACCTTTGGTAACTACCTGCTTTCTACGAACAAGCCAAGCTATCTTCTACAAGTAGGTTAGAAAGCCTTCCCATGAAGTTACTTGAAACGGCCATGCTCTAAACTACTGACTTTATTTTGTAAAACTTAAAGAAAAGCAATAAAACATTAAATTGGAGGAAAAGTCAGTCTCGTGTTCTTTTTCAGCTTAACACACAGCCATAGTCCGTCAGAAAGCTAACTAAGCTATTTCAGCCTTCAGAGTCCCACATTTTCACAGTCTGTAGTTTTGCGTAACATAAATTTAAAAAAGAGTACATACTTTTTACTTGCAAACTAATAATCAAGATAGCATCGTACCTGCCACAATGGCTTTCTCTCTCTCCAGGGAATTCTTTGCAGCTGAGCTTTCTTCATCAGTGGTTGGATTTCTGAACAATATCTCTGGACACAGCTTAAATTCAAGTACTTCCAGTTTGCATGATTTCTCAACTTCTGAGACAGAAGCATCTCTTTTCGCATCTGGGCTGTTTTGTGACACTTTGGGCTTTAGATGCCAGACGGGTCTGACAGGTGAGGTCTCCAATTTTGTCAGATATATGCGTTCCTGTGCCGTACGTTTAAATGCAACTCTGTTCAGGTAATGTTTTTTTGGTTCCTTTTGAAGATGCAATTTTAATCTGTTATTTCTTCTATTTAAGAATAGCAGGTTTTTATCAGGAAACATTTTCTCAGAGCACCTGTCTTTGTTTTGACCATCGAGACGTCTCTCTTTGTTAGAAAAGTAGTTTTTAGAGATAGTAGAAGACTGAGCTCTTTTTCTCTGTAGTTTAAGCACAGAGCGATCTGCTAATGAACTCTTTGGTTTCCAGCCATTTTCTCCATTCAATTTTTTAACTTTGTCAGTATTTATCATGCAATTATGTGAAAGCTGCTTGGAATTCTTTGCTTCAGATTGTTTCAGTCTTTCCTCTTCCACCTTTGTTTTCTTAGGGTCTCTTTTCCCAATCATATTTTCCTTCCTCTTCCGTTTGTACAACTGCTCCTGTGAAGAATGAACTTTCATAGATTTATGCTGAGAATATTTGTGATTTCTTGACTTTAAGTCTACAGTGCCAAAATTTTGGAACTTTATAGCATCAGCACAATAACTATTCAGCTTTTTATATTCTACTTCTGCTGATAATTTGGCTTTCGCATTTATGTTAATTCCTACATCTTGCCCAAGTATCTCCTTTTGTTTCCTACAGTTCTGTTCTTCAGCTTTCTCTTCACAGGTTTTAATTTTTTGTCCTTGATTGACTTTAGTATGCTTAATTTCAACACTTCCTGACTTTGCAATACTGTGAACGTCTGTTTTGGATTTCACAACCAAACCTGTTTTGGTTTTATCTTTTGAACAGGACTCCATTTTGAGAACTCTCCTTTTGGATAACTTTGTCACGTTGTCTGCATCTGTATGACCAGCTTTCTCTGACAACTCTTCTGAGACTGTCTGATGTTCTTTTTTGTCAGAATGATATTCTTTGCCTAACAATAGTGTTCCTCCGTTGACCTGCAGCTCTTCCTTCCAGCTGCTCCTTTTAGATTTATCAATATCCTGGTTTTCAGAGGAATTAAGTGGTAAAATTTTTTCCTGTTGCGTTGTAAGTGGCTTGTATTCATTATTCATTTTTAGCCTGGGTTTTTTGTTCATTACAGAGCTGTATTTGCAACCACCTTTTTCATTTGTGCTAACACTGTCCGGGATTTTTTCAGAAGTTGCCAGGTTTTCCACTGCACAGTTGTTCTCCATTACAGCATCAGATTTGCTGTTGTTCTCTTGTCTCTCTGCAGAGCTAGTATTTTCAGCTTTTGAAAGCTGATCATCATTTTTCTCTGAACCAGACGTTCCAAATTTACAGACACACTGTGGCGTTATACATGCTCCAGATAGCCAACCCATTAGAGGACAATACTTATTTATTTTTTTTCTGGGGTTGGAGGTTTTTTGTGGGTTTTTTTTCTCCTCACATAGACTCCGACTAGGCTGAATACTGCCTTCAAGGTTCTCCTCAGCTGAAGCCTTTTCTGACTGTTGACTCACTACTCTCTTGCTGTCACTAGAGGAACACCAGTTGTGTTCAGGCAACAGTTCTTGCATCCGATGAGAGCTTAAAACTTCAATTTTTATCTGATCTACTGGGTCCTTCAAACAAGAATTCTTGTGACAAATTTGAGTCTCTTTTTGAGGTTGATTCTCCATCCGCTCAGTCACAGAATCACCTTGAACTCGTTCTTTTGTTAGCATGTCAGCACCTTCAATGCCATATGGAAACTCTTCTACTAGTTCAGACAGTTGATTGTTTAGACATTTAATAGGTTCTGCTCCAAAAAGGTTAATTTCTTTTTCTGTGCTATTTTTACTGGACATGTAATTTTCTTTACTGTTGTCTCTTGGAACAGTGAATGCATTTGTTTCAGCAGTTACACTGATCGAGAGATCTAGTGAATTTTGAGCTAACTCCTGGTTTATACTAGCAAGAATTTCCAAGTCATTTTCAGGATACTTGAAAGATGCATTGAATGACATTTTTTGTTCTGAGGTAGAAATTGTGTTAAGAGGATTGCCACTGCTTTCTTTCTCCAAACGACTAGTTGCGATACCATCCAAAATCTTACCTGCTTTACTCAGGCAGCTTGATGATTCTTCCAACATCTTTTGCAACAAGCTGTCTCTATGGGGAGTGTTATTGTTCAGCTCATTTTTATCCAAGTCCAGCCGTTGCTCCTTTTGCCTTGGGTCAGATGCATTTCCTTCTGATGAGGTACCATTTAATGCATGGGCCTCAGGCACCGAACCAAAGATACTTGCTATTTGTGGATTATAAAATGTATCACCTTCAACAAGAGAACATACACTAGAAATACAAAACATCTGTTCTTCCAAGACAGCTGTGGATGCACCTCCTGTCTCTAACACGGCTTGCTTGTCTTTATGGTCTCCTACACCTTCTTGAAAGACTTGACTAGAAAAATTTATGCCCGATTCAGGAAGCGAAGGTTTGTTTTGTAATCCAAGCTGCAGATTTTCTTTGGCATCTTGTGCAGATTGACTAACTTTCCGTTGGTTTTCATCATATGAATCATTTGTACTCACACTGTTTTTTACTATTCTGTTTCCATCAGCTAATTTGGTCTGTTGCAATTGTGAGTCTACTTTCTGTACCAGAACACAATCATTGGGTGACAACTGAACAGTTTCTATTGTTCCTTTATCGGTATTTATCACACTTAAACCATTTTTCCCCTCTTCTTGCAAGCTACATGTGCTTCCTGAGTCAATCACTGGACAGGTTTTACCTGCAGATGGTGGACAGTTGCCTACCTGCTCGCTCTGTGTTCTCTGTTCAGAAAGTACCAAAGGAGAGACAACTGCAACTTGGAGTTCAAAACCTTTTATCAAATTGCAACTCAATGTATCAAGTTTTTGTCCTACAGAACCAGTTGTTATAGGCAAAATTGCTTCATCTGTACTAACCTGAACATTATTTTGTTCTCTATTTTTTGTGTTTGGGCTGTAAGGTGAAATCTGGTTTGCTGCGAGGCTTTCATTTGACTGGCTATTTTGCACACTTACAGATTCTGACGGATGCTTTCTCCACAAGCCCAGGCATGCAGTTAACTCTTCCACAGAGTAACTATAATTGCTCTGTTTAAAAGATGTATTTTCAGTAAATGGTGTTTTTTTCTGAGCTACATCACTCTGGAATTTAGCTTCACCAGATTCAATTGTTTCTGATACAGGACAGTTTGTGTGAACCATAAATGGCTGCTCACCTTTCAAACCTTCTATGTTCTTCTCACTACTGTCTTTTAGCAGGCTTCCACCCGAGACAGATGTATCTACCAGTGGTTTTTCACCACACAGAAGACTAGTTAGTATTTTATCAGCAGTAGCACCAGCTGTCTTCTCTTTCAATATATTTGTGCTGCTCAGTACAAACTGAAGAAATGGTGAGTTCTTGGGGATGGCTGGCACATTCTTTGACGCAATTTTGATAGAACTATCCACTTGATTAAAACATGAAGCATTGTTCAAGGATGTGACAGTTTCTTGAGAAGAGGCCAAGGCATACGCATCGCTTTGTTCTGAGATGGGAGTGCTCTCAGGATTATTTAATTGAGCTGGGAATTTGGTCTGAGAGGGAAGAGGAGCAGAGCTTGATGAAGGGCTTCCCTGCTCCACCTGAGGGTTACTTTGAGTCACCTCTAATCCTCTGTTATCAGCATTGGCTATGTTTTTGTCATTTCTTTCTTCAGGTGAAGAGTTAAGTATTTGACTCTCAGTCCTCGCTGTTTCAGATCGCGAAGGTGGTACATTTTGGTTGGGCACCCATGGAAGACAATTAGCAAGAGTACTTTGATAACTTGGAGGAAGTGGGGGAGTACTTTTGTCATGTCCTGAAGCTGCTAAGAGTTTTCTTCTATAATGATGCATCCTTTCAAGCAGGACACATTTTTTTTTAATAGTGAGCAGCCTTTGAGCTTCCCAAGCTAGTGTGTCTTTTGTAATTGTTCTTCCATCTGCTGCTGAAGAAATTTGAGAATTAACAGGTCCATTCATTAAACTATTAGTCTGGCTTTCTTGAACTGAAACAGGACCATTCAGTGGCTTTGAAGCAGCCATTGAAGAAAGAGTTTCCATTTCTTGCACAATATCATACAGTTCTTTGGGAATACCAGGGGATGGCACAGACGTTTCATTAAAAGGCTGATTTGCTGTCACATTTCCACTTGAATTACAGGCATTCCTAACTGATTGACTGACTTCTCCAGATTGCTGTTTCTGACAGTGCTGTTGAACACTGTTAAGACCAGAAGCATTTTTTGCATCTGATGGGTGCCTCTGTTGGCTAAGGGTGTATCCATTAGGCACGTTTTGAACTGCCTGTGGTACACCTATTGAAGATTGTGCTGCAGCTCTTGAATCACAGCTGGCAGGCAATAAAGATGGTGCAGAACATCTGCTAGGAGCTTCGGATCCCACCTGACTTGGTCCATACTGTAGCAGCTGTACATTTGCTGCAGTATTATGATTCAATGACTGTAAAACTTTAAATTGAGTGTTGGGATGATATATTTGGTTTTGGACATGTTGCCCAGATGTACCAAGAGACATAGAATTATTCTGGGAATGAATGTTATTTTGATATAATATTGTAGTTCTCATAGAATTATGCTGCGGTATTTGAGGCTGCACAGTGTAACTGTTTGCGTTGACATACTGAGGTTCCCGCAGTACATTCCTCACATTATTTCCAGTGTTCATTTGAGAAGACAGGGGAGGTAACTTTCTAAGGGAATACGTGCAGGCATTTGAGTTTGGCCAAGAAGTCTGAGTGATCTCTGCCCGCAAACGCGACGTCTGATTGGGAGGTTTTGGAGCTATTGGTACGCAAGACGGTGGATGTCTATCCACCAAGTATTTTGAGACAAAAAAATCATTACCAGTTACAGATGCTCCTGGTAAGGCCTGATCTGAAGTTTTGAATCCTTCAGCATTTACAAGAGGGAAGGCAACAGTGCTAGTTGGCGGATACACCATTTGGTTATTTCCAGCGTAAGTGCATGAATTTTTAGAGGAATAGGCGTTTGTTTGAGGAAAACCATGTGCATTATTAGAGAACAACTGAGTGTAACATGTTTCTTCACTTTGCAGGTTCTTCTTTGCATCAGAATTCTGGAGTGGTCTTACATTCCAGTCCATCTTTTCTTGATTTCTTTTTCTTCAGCCAAAAACCAAAATGCTAAAAGCAATAAAATCAAACCTTAATCTTTTGATCAAATCTATTTCACTTACCAAGAAGTGATTTTGAATGAACAGAATTGTTGAACTTAAACTGCTAGGTATAAAAGCAACTTCATTGGCACATCCCACAGACATCGATGTTGTCAATGTCAAGTTCCATAAATCATTTCCCAGAACACAGTTAAGGTACAAAAAGACAGAGCAGCAACTAACAATTCTATTGGCTGCCTAACGAGTAACAATATCCTCACGTTACTCTGCTAATTCTATTGTCATGCGACTTTTTAATTTAATGATAGATTGCTATATTTACCTTCTCATCCAAAAAACGATGGAAAAAACCCAATGTACTTGTATAACATGATACAATAAGCAATGCTTAAGAGCTGAGCATAAAAAGCACCTACAGAACATAATAAATGTCAGAGTTTTCATCTGAGATGACTGGACTTCAATTACACCTTCAAATACAACAAAAGAAAGGAGAAAATGAATTTGCATTCAGTAAAGACCTCTCATAATAATGTGGCCCACTTGTTTTTATTTTACTTGTCATTTGGTCTTCCTTGACACTGTGGTCAGTTACTAATTTGAGAAACACGAGTCTGTGACTCTAGTTAACAGTGCTTGTAGATACAAGCAAACCACCCCTAATTCTGTTTAGTAGCATTAACTTACTCAGCATGAAACGTGGAGATGACATCACCACCTCTGCTATTGCAGTAAGTGTACTTCCAGGAGGTAGAGAGTCACAAATCTCTAACTCTTCAGGTGTCATACTCCAGAATTCACATTGATTACCAACAAGCCCAACTAGGCGAGCATGTTACTTCTGCATAACCTCTGGAAAGTTGTTAAAGACAACGTCTTCAAAGTCAAAGATTATTTCAGTCTTCAAAAATGGAAAAGTGCAAAAAACCACAACAATCTACAAGCATGAATGCTGTTTGCATCTCGGTAAGTTCCTTTCAGTATGGTGAAACCCACCTAGGACAGAACAAACGCTTCACTTTCAAAGATTCAAAGACAGCTCTACCTTCCTTCACTCTCTCTTTTACTTTCCCTGCTCTCAAAGGGCACCAATAACAAAAGAAAACAGGAAGACAAAGTCACATACGAAATTCATAAAAGACATCAACAACAGTATTAAGGCAATACTTACAGTGATGCAGGAATCTTCGACGAGAAAATAAGCTTTTGCATCCAAGCTAAAGATTTCAGACTGCTAATGTTACACTGGGTATTTCCTGAAAAATAAACAGGGGATAAAACAATAATGTCCTTGAATTAGGTAACTGCTGAAGAAATTTAAGGCATTTATACATTCCAGAAACATGATTGAGATATGAAAACAAGACTAAGATGCCAACTAGTAGTAATTGTAAAATCGTTGCTAAACAGAAGAGAACCTTTGACTACATGCAACACGCAACTTAACCAGGAGTAAGGTTCAATTCTTGTCACTGTCAAGATGATAAAAGGGAGGAGTAGAACCTTAGTTCATCATCATTATTAGCTGGATTAAGAAAAATAAGTTTGCAACTGTGATCACAACCTTAACATTTTTTATAACTTTAATACAACAAAATATGCTACTTTAAAAAGTGGTATTTGGCAGAAAGCACTTGTCTTAGGAAGAACATTTGAGAAGATCAGTATCAGTAGAAGACTCTGAAAGACAAAGAGAAGGCTATTCCTCACACATGCGTGCTTCATTCCTTCACCTGCTTCTTTCTTATCTTGATCCACAAGCCTCAGAAATCATCAGCAACTACTACACAGGCTGCCAGTTCTTCACTGATAGTGCATAGAAAGGGAATGGAGAGATACCCCTATTGAATACAGGAGTAACAGCACAGGTCTTCAACAAATCTATCATGCAACTAAAATGCCTACACCTAAACATCTCTATCAGATAGTTTTATGTGTGCCTCTGGCCTCTGCCTTATGTAATGTCCCTGAATCACTCTGTGGAGACACCTCACAGATTTGAGGGGAATTTGGGCCATCTATATAAAGACCATTAAGTTCAACCGTTCCGGGTTTCTACTCCAGGGGAAAAGTACATCCAAAAAATACATCCAAACAGTGGAAGGCTATGTTTCCTTCAGTTTTCTAATAGCTTTTATCTACACAAAACATCTAAGCTCCTTTCTCATAGGAAAGACCTCAGTTTTTATTGGCAATGTTTATTGATTACTTCTTCTAGAGGCCCTCCTCTAGGAAAACACATACAGAGGAAAATAAATGAAGCCTAAACCCCAGAAAAAAAATGTTACAAGCTTTTCATCTATTGGATTGGGTAAGATATTCCAGCGAAGATTTAATACTTCATTCACTGAACACTGTAACTTTAAAGTCCGTACACCTACACACTAGAGTGAGAAAACACCTAAACAGGGAAAACACAACGCTAGAAGAGTATGAGACTCAGCAATGTTTGTCAGACACGTGAGAGGCAAACCAAGACCACAGTAACAGTCGACTCCTAGAAGGTATAGAAAGCACAACCAAAACCAGTTCACTGTCACCAGTCAAGAGGGTAGTAGGACATGGAGTAAAGATTCATGAGGTTACATCCCTTAACCTACGCATTGTTGAAGAGGAAGTTAACATAAATGCAGCAGGAGGGCATAGAACCATATTGTGGGAACTACTGTGCCAAGACTGGACAGTAACTGAATGGCTAGCCCTGTGCAAACATTTACCATTTCTGCAGAGAACAGGTTGCCCGTAACCAAACTGCTAATTAGCATTAATGTATTCAGCCTTTTGGTTAAATGGTAAACGCAACAAGAGAGCAGGTAAGACACATGCATGATGATCATCAGGTAAACTATTCACCTGTCAATCAATTTCTATGATTTACCATGGAACATGGACAACCAGTTCAAATGGAACCAGCAAATGGAGAAGGCAATAGGTTGCTGAAATTAAAGGGTAGAAAAAGATAGCTCACAACTGTGAGCTAAGACCAGCAGCAGAGGATCACAACATTGAAGATCCCCACCACCTGAAAAATCAACAGTTAAGGAGGCAAACATCCTTCTCCAGGCTATGTCAACACACAAGGATAGGTGTTCCTGGAGCCCCTGTGCCATGAGCATGGTATCTTAAGGGCCAATACAAGGATCTTGTGGACCGTAACAGGCTGGGAGAACTTATTCTGGGGTTGCTCCTATAGTCAACCCCTGAAAAAATGAGCTGGATAACGATACCTAGTAAGGTTAGAATGCAGGCATGCATTCTGTGTGTGTGCACGTGCCAAAGACTAGTTTATCTGGAGGGCATCTGCCCAAAATTGATCAAGTCTAAAGGGAAGATGGTCATCACCCACCAACTGATGGTGTTGAAGAATATAATCATCACCTGGATTAAATAATAACTGGAGAAGTTCAAAGACACTTTGGAAACAAAAAAAGGATTCAACAGAAGTATAAAAGAAGCATGAAATTTTTAACAAGAGGAGAACACCTTGGAGTGGAAACAGCAGTAGTCAAGACCTATGCGACACTGCCCAAAGTCATCCTGCCAACATCACAACCTCTATCTGCCCCAGACAGAGCATCATCTCCGTCAGATGCTGTACAGACCCCAGCCTGTATCAAGCTAGAAGACCGCCAGTGCAGGGTGCAACAAGTAGGGACCCACCCCTCAGCTGTGTGCAGGCAAACTCATGGGATGCTTCCTCACCAGCATGGTTATAGGGAACAGTAAATGCTCAGAAAAAGCTGGAGCAATCTGCAAGAAGAGGGCTTGTGCTTGTAACCCATGCATTGGGGTTACAAGGTGGAGAGGGATGCATGTCACAGAAGGACAGAGATTAGAACTTTCTGAGATAAAAGAAGGGTGTTTAGAAACAGTGGGTGCTTCCAGAAACTGCAGATGCTTAACATTTTTAACAAATTAAGTTCACATTTTGTGGTTTATTTTTTTATATTACCATTTTTCCTTCTGAAGATACAGTTGAGTGATTGCCAGCTAATTACATGTTCCTAATAAACTGCTTCAATCTTGAATAAACTACATTAACAGAATAGTTCTCTACTATAGTTTACCATAACCACACATTACTGTATTTGTGCAATTTTTTTTATTGCAGATGTACACTGTAGTGCTTGGGCTATTAAAACCAAAAAATCACTGTAATGTTTGCATAGTCATGGTCTCTATCCTCCACTAGGTAACACTGCATACATCTGCTCCTGCTAACAGACTGACCTGAAGCATGATTAGTGGAAAGAAGTAAACATTATTCACCTGGAGATTAGTGACATCAGTAATACAAAAGTATCATGAGGAGGTAACAGGCCACAGGAGATGAAAGGAATCACGGGATTTTCAGAGTTGGAAGGGACCTCTGGAGATCACCTAGTCCAACTCCCCTGCTGACTCAGGAATGCCTAGAGCACATTACTCAGGACTGCATCCAGGTGGGTCTTGAAAATCTCCAGAGAAGGGGGAATGACAAATAAGCAGTATTTGATAGGGTGACCCATGTAACACTGGGACCAGGACACTAGCAATACAAATTCAGTACAAAGCCAACTCTGTGGAAGACCTTTTAATCACTCTGGAGAAACAGCCACCAGTAGACCTCAGTGCTTTTCAAGAGCATTGAACTTTACTTCATCCAGGTCCATTGATAAGGAGGAAGCTAGCGTTGCACCCTGACTTGAATTGTGGTCAGCAAAACCCCTTATTTACCAGTGTGACAGTCAACATAGGGCTGACCTACTCCAGTTACCTATCAGGATAAGTCCATGGAAGCTCGACTCCTCTGATGTAACTGTAGCAGGGCTTGTGCCAGGTTGGCTACAGCCAGCAGCCAAGAACTCATGCAGCCACTCACTCACCCCCAAGCAGGAAAGGAGAGAAAATTGGAAGAACAAAAAGTGAGAAAACTCAAGGGTTGAGATAAAGATAGTTTAACAGGTAAAGGAAAGGGGAGGTTGGAGGTGGAAACAAGCAACAAAGTAAATCACTCACCACCTCCCACAAGCAGACTGATGCCCAGCTAGTCTCTGAGCAACAGCCACCTTGGAAGCCAAATCCCCCTTCTTACTCCACCTGTCTTTATCGGTGAGCATGGGGTTATACTGTATGGAATATCCCCTTTCGCCAACCTGGGTAACCTGTCCTGGCTGTGTACCCTCCCAGCCTCTTGTCCACTCTCACCCCACTTGCTGGGGGGACAGAGTGGGAAAAGAGGAGGCCTCGATGCTGTGCAAGCACTGCTTAGCAATCGCCAAAACACTGGTGGGTTACCAACACTGTTTTAGCCACAGATCCAAAGCCCAGCACTATACAGCTGCTGTGAAGAAAATTAACTCCATTTCAGCCACACCCAGTACAGGGCCGCAAACAGCACTGAGCTGTAAAGCTCATGGCTAGTGTGCTTTATTTAGAACTACTGTTTTATTAGTTTTAGATAACAGATACTTGAGTTAAGGGCTCATCTTTTTTCCCTGGCATAACCACTTCCATGCTAATCAATCTACTGTCCCAGCACACTATGATGATATTCAGCGTGCTGAAGTCATTAAAAGGTATTGACCACTACAAATTGATCATTGTGCTCCAGCACTATGGCTGCCCTGGGACAAGCTGGTGGAGAACGCAGACAGCACTGACGCTGTCCTACAACAATCTCCCCATACCACACAGGCATAAATAAATTAATCAGGGACATAAATAGTGAGGAAGTAGTGCATGGCATAGAAAGCAACATGAATAAGTAGTTCATCTGCCTCAAGTTTGCAAGATCATAATTTAAATGCAAGGGTTAACTAATAAACATACTAATTTCCATTTAGATATTGAGCCTTGTCTGTTTGGCTAGTACAGACTGACCTAAGCTTGCTCTGTGTTTTCAGCTGGCCAAAGAAGATCTGGTTTGAGCCTGGAGGTAACTGCACATGCCATCACATTCAAGCCAATATGCTTTGCTGATAATGGTGCTAAGCATTTCACTTGTGTAAGGGAATTTAAGTCAAAACTGTGTTTTGAGCTCCCACTTTTTTTAGAAAACCAAACTGGACATAAAAGTTTATTTATATATAAATAAAAAACCAGAGAATATAAACTAAGAATAAGCACCTTCAACTTAACTGAGAGTATCTTCAGCTTAATTTTTCTGAGTTTACTCATGTAAACTGTTAAGCTGAACACCCAGTCCAACGGCATTAAAAAGTACTCTCTCTCTAGGCACCACTCCTACATGTAGGGCTTGTGCATGTGACCAAGAGCCACACATACATTCAGAGAGTGAAAAAATGAAACTGGTGTGGGGAAATTGGTTCAAATAGTGCTGCCACAGTCACACTCTCTGCCTCTATCTACCCCGTGAAGGAATAAGGTTCCGAGGCACAAAGTGAGGTTTATCGGGACAAGGCACTCAATTAAGTAGGTAACAATTACACCACCCTGCGACTGAGGACTATCCTACTTCTATTCCAAATTCCTTATAATCTACCTAAGAGGTAGAACTCAGTTCCCTGGAAAGTATCCTCACCTAGTGTCCCAAGAAATGGGAGATCACCATGGCATGGGCTAGCCATTCCTCAGGAGAGCTCCCCACTGGGCTCTCAGGGACCAGTTTATACACCCTTCTCCTCAGTGCTTTCTGTGGTGACCACCCAGCAGTATCATTTCACTGTTGCCAGGCAAGCCCGGGGCCCTACTTGGTCTGGATCGTCTCCTCACAGGTAGCTACGCATTTGGGGTCTCCAAGGTCGTGGGTAGTGAGCGCACAGGCTTCAGGTTCAAATTCCCAGTGAGACACACAAATCATGATAGCCAAATCCAGAGTCTTATTTGACACAAAATAAAATACAGCAACATGGATGTACAAGTATACACAGTTTGCTACAGGGCTCCTTAAAAATCATTGCTGGTAAAACAGGATTTCTACTATGAACAAATCTTTAGTCAGTTCTTTGTCAACTCAGCAGCTCCCAATTCCGTCAAACAGGGGCTATATCCCCAGGAATTCCTTGGGCAAAGGGGTCCCCCAGAACCCGGGAGGTTATCCAGTTCCAATCTAAAGAAACTTACAGCAAAGGACAAGCGGCTAAAGACAGAAGTCTCTGAGTGTTAGGAAGAGAGAAAGAAAGTGAGGAGAAAGAGTGAGAGTTCTTCACTTTCTCACATGAACAAAGCAAGGAGAATTTATACCTGTCCTTAAGTTTGTGATGAGTGGAGTCAAGGTCCCTGCTGTGGGATTTGGACACGACTGCTCTGCTTTTACCCTTCTTTTCTTCTCCTTCTCTCTATCTCTCTGTCTGTCTCTCATTTACTCTGTGGAGACCTACGGTGGTGCGACCCCCTCCTCTCTTTGGTCACTCAGTGCTTGGTGCAATTCCCCACGCCTGAACCACATACCAACCTTGGAGAAGTCAGGTATGAATGTATTACACACCAGTCATGTACAATAAGCCAACCGAAATTAAAATATTTTATACTGATTTTTCCAGGCCAGAAAATTACAATAACAAACATTATAAAATAGCAGAACCAAGTTTAGATTGCTGGTACAATTTCACCTTTAGCAAACATATAATTGCATTTTGTATTTGGGGCCATAAAAACACAGATCTACTATTTGATTTTACAATTGGCACATGCAATATATGGCACATGAATAACAGCATGGCCGTGGATCCATGCTCATATATGATGGACACGCACCCAATACTTACCCTGCCGAATCTCTAGATTTGTCTGTAGTAGCGTTACACAATAATTTTGCCCTCCATAAGCAAAAATGGATCATAAAAGATGAAGACAAAGATTGGCAAATCCCACTTCTGAAAGGAACAAGTGGAGACATCATTTCAATAAGATGCCAAATTGAAAACCATATCAAGTGTAAAACCGCTTCACACATTACCATAGAATATACTGAAAACAAACATGATTTTGACCATGCACATGCTTGTCCTTATGGACATGAACATTGGTATACCTTTACCATATTCCGCTCAGAATTCAAAACATGCTTCTGGGTCGACTTTGAATTCCATTCTAGTTTGGCTTTCCAATTCAAAATTGAAAATCAACCACCATCTTTTCCAATCTGGCCTCCTGCTAAACTGCCTCCTCACATTTATAACACAGGCCCTTACCTAATTAAAAATACAGGGCAACAGTGAGTTCTCTTTAACCTCAGTTGGTCCCTAAAAAAAGCGGAACTAACGCTGCACATTAATGTGTCAACAATTAGACCACACTGTTCTGCCTTTCTGGGAGTTGCTCACACTGGCTGGCTAGCATGGCAACATGGATGATCTTTTAACAATAAACAACCCTGACACATATGATGGGATACCACCAGGTTATTGTGAACAGGATTAGGAGTACTAAATCACATAGACACTGAAGTCCTAATGAACAAACTAACTGCTACCACCAACGACCTAACCAAATTGGAACACCCACTAAGGTCATCTTTATCAGCCTTGGGAGCAAGTCAATGGCTCCTATCAGGTATTTTACCTCATTGGGAACAAACTGAAGAAAGTGATCATCAGTTAATTGTAAAAACCTTCAGAGCAACCCAAGATAGTACTTCTCTTGCCTCGAGTTGCATCCAAGCACAGGTTTTTATTACCTGATTTGATGGATGGGCAAGGATTATGCCTGAGTGGATTATACAATCTGGGAGGTTTATCTTTGGTGGTGTGATGGCCCTTAATCTGTACTGTNCTTGCCTCGAGTTGCATCCAAGCACAGGTTTTTATTACCTGATTTGATGGATGGGCAAGATTATGCCTGAGTGGATTATACTACCTTGAATGTTTATCTTTGGTGGTGTGATGGCCCTTAATCTGTACTGTTAATTTTGTGATGTCTAGTACACAAAGTTACTGAATAGTGGTAGAATGGGATTCAGGGCATTTTGCTTGTTAATGGATTATTCAAGGCTCCATTGGGTTTCGGTTCTTAGTACGATGTAGTATTCAGGCAACCCAGGGCTAAGCAGGTCCCCCGCCCATCATCTCTGTATAGATAAGGTTCTGTCAAACCAAGACAAAGCTGAGTCGAATTACAACACCCTGCACTTCACTTTTGTGCTCAGAAACATGTTTAGCCAGGTGATCTAATACAGGGACAATGCCTCAGAATTTGAAAAGGAGTTTCAATCGTGGGGGCAATTAATGAACTCACTTATCACACAGAAAGTGATAAGATTGTTGCCTTCTTCCTCACCCTATGCAATGCTTACACCCAATCATTGTGTTAGGACTGAATCACAATGAAACCATACTCTATCCCTTACAGGATAGAGGGTGGGCCCATCAAAAGGAAGAAAAGTGGCAAACCAGTGACGTGAACACATGCATTGTGCAAGAACAACAAGGTTTCATTTGTGAAATTAACACTCTTGAAGCTCAAGACATCTGTTCAGACACAAAACAAAACATTTGCCACTTTGAAATCCATCCAAACAAGGTTCCTGAAACCGTAGTCATATAAGTTGGAAAAGGATGTGTCTGCATGCAAACATTGTATGAATCCTTATTGATAGATGACTTTGCTTATAACATAACCAAGCAGCTCAACTTATATGCATCTAACTTTTCTATGATTATTGGTTGCAATTTTAGTTTCTCTTTACTGATAACTACTCACAATGATTTGTCTTTTGGTTACATGTTATATGGCAAGCTACAACCCACACCTTTCGGAACAAATCTAACTATAATCAAACAACTCCTTCACCACCCTGATTTAATCAGCCTCCTGCAAGCAAGAAACCAGACAGAAGGCTCTTATCACAGTCCATTAAGATGCTGAAGAAATATATTGGGTGTTAAAAAGAGTCAAAAGAGAAGGAGAACACCGATGGTGGGAAGTCCCGTTTGGATGGTCTCCAACAGCAATTGGAACACGAAACCAGGTGTTGCACCCTATCGTGATTTTACTGGTTACTGTTATATTGTGCTTGTTGTTAAACGTTGTTTTATATATTAGAGTTTGGAGAATGGGTAAACAAGTTACATTTTTGCAGATATTTCCCTGTGGGTATAATGTCACTTAACCACATGTAATGAAACTCTAAGAGAATAACCAAACAGAAAATTTCCCTCAAATTATAATTGGATTGTGGCATTCCTTGTTTATAGGCATACTGCCACTCTATGGATGAGATAAATTTACTTTAGTCACAGGGCAGATTGTGCTGGTGCAACACACAGCCCCACCGTCACTTTGGCCACTTGTGCTTGGTGCGATTCCCCATCCCTGGGCCACATACCAACCCGGGAGAAGTCAGGCATGAATTGCAAAAGCTAAAGGGCCAGAGCATTAAGGCACTCCCTTAACACGCCTGGCTCCTGCTTCCCCTATCGCTTGGAACAATCACTCCCCAACAGCCTAGTACAACTGTACCTGGATCATGGCCCAAAGGGAGGTGATACCAGAACTTGCAGATCTAGGAAGTTCTGGACTTGCACAACTGGTGGAAAGTACCAGAATATCCCACCATCCAAGCTGGGTTGGAGTGGAAAAATACCTGACAAAAGTCAATTACCTCAGACCTTGTAAGTAGTGATTCTAGCAAGACCCTTTGAGCTCTCCTGGAACACCATGGACTGTGAGCAGCATCTCCCCTGAGTTGGAACGCCGCTCAGGCAAACACCTTGAGGATTAAGAGGCCTGGGCGAGTCAACTCCCCTCAAGTCTCACTTACAGCCCACTGAGGAATGCCGATGCATTGTGAGTATTTACACCAAACTTGAAGTGGGAAATTTTAACTATAGGCTAGCCTCTCTTTCATCCACCTCTCTATATACACATTAGCTCTTATGAGTATGGATGTTTTTATATTTTACTGGATCCCAAGTACTTCTTTGCGAGTGCCCTCATTGGAGGGTCCATTGGAAAGGGACCTTTAGTCCTAGCAGTCAAAAACGCAGGTGTAAGTGTTTGCAACCACTCAAGTGGTGAGTGTTTGTATGTTTGTGCTCATATGTCTATGTATTGATTTGAGATACCTTATAGCAAGTTAGTGTGAATCTTGCCATTCTCAAGTCTGTAATTAAGTCACTGTTCAACTATTTTGTTAAACCATCTTGTAAATCCTTAAATTGGTTAAAGATTAAGTGCTGCTAAAACTTAACCTTTTGATCTACCTCAAGACATTAATAAGTTTTGAATTGCTACTAAATCATAACCGTGTCAAATATTTCTATCTGCAACAAGACCTCATATTTATGTGAGGAACTTATGTTGATTCTTATGGAGTCTTTTCAGATTTACATGCGTTAACAGAAAGGGGCCTTTAGCTTGAAAGCAGTGTTTATGGCAGCACCGGCAGAGAATAGGGGATGCTGGGAATCCTGGGCCGAGTCGTGGAGTGGTAGATGGCTGCTTCTCCTGGGAGCAAAAGGGAGACACCAGAGAACCATTACTTTGGAAAGGTCACCCGCGGCAGGGGCATTAGCAGCTAAAGAGCTCTTCCTAGGTCACTCCAGGCACTTGTCCCTGAAGGCGACTGTGGCACCATGCCTGGAAGGCGAACTGTTCCTTCCAGTTACAGGCAGTGACATTGGAAGAAACAGACGCACTCAGTCTGTTAATACATGGCTCCATGGCTGGTGTCACCACCACAATTTTGGGTTTTCTGACAATGGGATGGCCTACATGGCACCAGACTTCTTGGTGTTGGAAGCACAAAACAGGAGCAAAGCTCAATATTGCTGATAAACACCTGGTGCCCAGAATAGACACAAAAAACGGGTGAAGATCCAGTGGTTTGTGCTGCCATGGCACGGGGGAGGAATGAGAAGCGGGATGGAGGCCATGCAGTCCCGTTCTTCTGCTTTTCACAAGAAATGTTTTGTGCAACGGCTAACGGTGCAACCACAAGGAACGAGAAATGTTTTGTGCAACGGCTAACGGTGCAGCCACAAGGAACAAGAAATGTTTTGTGCAACGGCTAACGGTGCAACCACAAGGAACGAGAAATGTTTTGTGCAACAGCTAACGGTGCAACCATAAGGAAGGATGACTTGACCACAGTCCCACTCACTCACTTTACACAACAGGAGTATAAATATTACCCCGTTTTCACACCTGAGGAATAAGAATTCCACGCCAAATTGTAGGGACAGATCAACAGGTTTGTCCTCCTCACCCCCTGCAAAAGGGACGCCTTTTGGTAAGATTTGCGACCTCGGCCACGCCGAGTGCTTACCCGGGAAATCAAGCTTGTGATTGCAATCGTATCTTTAGAGCTATATAGCTATTCTGCAGCTTAGTGCATTTATCACTGGCAATCTTAAAGAATCAGTATATGTTGCATAAAAATAAAGCGTACTATTCATGCACCTGACTGCTTCTTTTGAATGCAGACAGACCTACAGTAGACAGGCTGTTCTTGCATCTGCTGTCAGACCCATAGTCATGGCAATAAGTGGTCTCACTAAATGTAACAACGCCATTCATCTTTCTCAAAGGGGGAAGAGGTTCTTTGCTCGTGAGCTAGCACGGCTCATTGACCGAGCTTTAAGCTAGACTTGTTGGAGGAGAGGGGTATTATGAGACTTGCCTGTGACAAGCCAAGGGATGGCACACCAAGGTTTGAGGAATGGAGCACTAGCGAGGGCCCTCAGCCCGTTGCTCCAAGGTGTGCTGGGTACACTGTAGCACATTCGAAGTCTCATGGAGAAGCACCAGGGGCTCCTGAGGCAACAGGAGCCAACGGGGAAACATGGGTAAAACATCTCAATGGAAGGCCACCTGGAGAGCAGCACTAAGGATCTGCAGCTGCTCCAGCCAGTAAGTCAGCTTCAACAGGGACCATCTTAAGTGCCTTGATGCAAACGCAGGTAGCATGAGGAACAAACAAGAGGAGTTAGAGACCTCCGCACACCTGTAGGGCTCATTAGCATCAGGGAGAGGTGGTGGAATGGCTCCTATGACTGCAGTGTTGGAATACAGGCTCTTTAGGAAGGACAGGCAGGGGAAATGAGGAAGGGGTGTTGCTCCCTATGTCAATGACCAGCTGCAGTGCATGGAGCTCCACTTGGGGATGGATGAAAAGCCAACTGAGAGCTTATGGGTCAGCATTAAAGGGAACAGAAGGGCAGCTGGTGCTACAGTGGGGGTCTGCTACAGACCACCTAACCGGGATGATGGAGTGGATGAGGACCTCTATACACAGATAGGAGCAGTATCATGTTCACAGGCCCTGGTCCTGATGGGGGACTTCAACCACCCTGGTATCTGCTGGAGGGACAACACAGAGGGGCACAAACAATCCAGGAAGTTCTTGGAATGCATTGATGACAACTTCCTTCTCCAAGTGGTAGAGGAGCTATGCTGGACCTTGTCCTTATCAACAAGGAGGGGCTAGTGGGGAATGTCAAGCTCAAGGGTAGCCTTGGCTGCAGTGATCATGAAATGGTACAGTTCAAGATCCTTAGGGCAGCGAGGTGGGTGTGCAGCAAGCTCACTACCCTGGACTTCAGGAGAACAGACTTTGGCCTCTTCAGGGATCTGCTTGGTAGGGTTCCATGGGATAAGGCACTGGAGGGGAGAGGGACCCAAGGAAGTTGGTTAGTATTCAAGGATCACCCCCTCAAAGCTCAGGAATAATGTATCCCAAGAAAGAAGAAGTCAGGCAAAAAAGCCAGGAGGCCTACATGGATGAACAAGGAGCTCCTGGACACACTCAAAAGCAAAAAAGGAAGCCTACAGAGGGTGAAAGCAAGGACAGGTAGTCTGGGAGGCATACAGAGAGACTGTCCAAGCAGCCAAGGACCAAATTAGGCAAGCTACAGCACACATAGAATTACATCTGGCCAGGGACATCGGGGGCAACAAGAAAAACTTCTATAAGTACGTAAGTGATAAAAGGAAGACTAAGGAGGATGTGGGCCCTCTCTAGAAGGAAACAGGAGACCTGGTCACCCAGGATATGGAGAAAGCTGAGGTACTCAATGAGTTTTTTGCCTCAGTCTTCATCAGCAAGGGCTCTAACCACACTGCCCAAGACACAGAGAGCAAAGGCAGGGGCTGTGAGAATGAAGAACCGCCCACTGTAGGTGAAGATCAAGTACATGACCATCTAAGGAACCTAAAGGTACACAAGTCCATGGGACCTGATGAAATCCATCCTCGGGTCCTGAGGGAACTGGTGAATGAAGCTGCTAAGCCACTTTCCGTTATATTTGAAGAGTTGTGGCAGTCTGGTGAAGTTCCTGCTGACTGGAAAAGGGGAAACATAACCCCCATTTTCAAAAAGGGAAAAAAGGAAGACCCAAGCATCATTAGAATGCGGCTGAAGCCCAAGTTGTCTCCTTACAGAACGGAGTATCTCAAGCCCAGCAGGACACTTGGGCTGGGATAGATAAGACTCTGGCCACTGCCTGTGTTAGAAGCCTTCAGCTGACTGTGGAGAAATGAGAGGGCCACATGGGGACCATAGTGGCAGTATCTCCCTGGGAAAAACTTGACAGGCAGCTGGCAGCTGCCGAAAAGGGAGTTTCTGAAACAAAAATACATAAAGCTTTGATCAAGACAACTGGGATAGAAATATTTGGTCCAATTTGACTTCAGACAATTACATGTCAAATTCCTCTCTTCTTGAAGCCTGACCAGACTCACAAATCAGATCAACTATTAAAACTGAGTATGATGCTAATGGAGGCATCGCAACTGGGTCTTTATGTGCTCTTTCACAGGCAAAGACCTAGCCAAATCAAGCAAGTGCTTTCACAAATCTGTTACTGTGGGTTATTTAACCTGTCTTGCAATTATGACACATGACAGGGAGGTACCATCCGAATTTCAGAATCAGAAGCCTGGACCCTCCTTTAGGGTCTGGAATCCAACTACAAACTCCAGAGGAAAATATGGACTATCTTTCAGGCATCATTAGCATATGCTGAAAGATAAAGGACCCAAGATGACCAAGGCCCCGGACTATTCCCTGGGCCAGTCCCACAGATTTGGAATTAAGCACAGGTAGGCTGGTTATCAATCACTCTTTTGACATAGCCCCTGTGCCAGATGAAGCCCTATCAGGTTGCCATCCCTGTGAGGCACAGCAGCACCCACTAGTCAAAAAGGGTCCCAGTGCACTCAGAGCCCATTAATGTCAGCAGGCACTAGCCTTACATGCGCAGTGCTCAGAGCCACATGGTCCCAAGTATTAGTAGTTTTTACTATGCTCATTCTGTCATCCTCCCTCCTCTGTGAAGATGCAGCTATAGTTACCATCAAACGCCCTTGTGTCCAGTTAGTTAAAAATCCCCCTAAGCCTGTGCAAAAGGGCCCTGACCAAAAGCATCTTGAAGCATAGAATGCCTGTTTGGCCCCGAGCCAAATTCCAAAACAGGCAGCCCAGAGTCTCAACATCTGTTTTACTGGCTTTTGCCAACAACCTCCACCTGTGCCACATCTTTTCCCACCAGAGTCTTAGCAAGAGCCCTAGTGTCCCTACCACCACTTCATCAGCTAGAAACTGGAAAACCTTGGTTACCCAGACTTATCAGACATACAATTAGCACCCCAGGGGAGCCAGTCAGAACCTGCTGATCCCTCTCAGGTGGCATGGAGGGTGCAACTTACTGGGACTTCCCATCCAGAGGTAGATGCCACCAGCAATGATACCATCATTTGTGTGTCCTCACAGGCACTCAAAAACCTGCCTTCACTTGATCACACTGGAGGGGACCACTTCCCTCACCCTCTGCAGTAGTCCAGTAGTTCACAGGAGCCCCTTCAGCCCTTCCCATAATCAATCAAGTGAGACTTCCCTACCAGACTGATGGCCCAAGGATCTGCAGTTTTTGGGAGGTTCTAACATCCATTATGGAGTAACCCAACTGCAATTCTGGTCAGGTCAGAACAGTGGCAGTTCATTACTGTAGCAACAGGGGACAACACAGAGCAGCCTCTGCTGATACAAACTCTGCCCAGCTGGGGCAGTGATGGAGTTTACATATCTCTGGGTTACACGACTTGTTTTTCACAGAGCTACAGCTACGCATCAGATAAGCAGGACGTAGTAAGTTACCACAAGGAATGGTAACATATGGATTAGTTCAGATAAACTTCAGACAGTATACCCTTTTATAAGTATTTGACTCCAATAATTGGGTCACGTTTACTCAGTAAGGCCATTAGGTAACACTGTAGATATTTCTTAACTAGAGGCCTGCAAAGGCCTACGAGGCATTAGCTATTTTACTTCCACGTATTGGAACTACTCAGAGACCAGACCTTCCTTGATGGTCAAGGGAAGGTACAGTCTTCTGGTACTTCTGAACCAAAACTCCCTCTACTTTGGGTACTCTGAGAAGTACCCTGTGAACCTGCAAGCCCCAAAACTCATTATTTCCCTTCTCACAGAACTGGAAAAATAAGGAGTATTCACTTGCACCCACTCCCCTTTTAACAGCCCTATCCGGCCAGTGCAGAAATGTAGTGGGTCTTGGCATCTGGCCAAAGACAACTAAGGCATAAATGCTGTCTCCTCTCTGCCTCATACTGCAGTCCCAATAGCTGCAAAAGTAATTAATGCCATTTACCTTTCCTCTTACCTATGCATAGCAGGTTTGGAAATTAAAGACACATTCTTCCAGTGTCCCACCCACTTGGATGACCAAGTTCACTCTGCCTGTACTTGGAATGGCATTCATTATATCTTTACTCATTTACCTCAAGACTATTGCTATAGTCCTACCATTGCTCATCGTATCTTAGCATCAACATTACCTGAAATTTCTTGCATTGCTGATGTCTCTCACCACCAGTATATTGATGACATTTTACTGGCAGACACAGATGGGAACCTGTTGCACAAGATATGATCCCAAATTTCAGGCCTCAGAGAATACTGGGAACTTTATATTCCTCCTGGTAAATGCCAGGGTCCTGCCCAGAATGTAAGGTGTTGGGGTACTTTTTAAAGGAGTATTCTTGCATGCCAGTACCAAAGGTATTCCTGAAAGTGTCTTGCAATCTGTTTTCTTTACCCAAACTACTCCATCTTCCAAATGCAAATATCGAAGTCTCCTAGGGCTTTAAACATTTATCATGAAAGTCCTGGGTTTTAGTCAACTAGGCCATCCTCTCTATTCCTTGCTGTACACACATTCCACCTGGGACTGAAACGTGAGTCCCCAACAGGCCCTGCCCTTCTCCTAAAACTATTCAACACTATTGGTATTTGGGACCCCTCACTCCTACTGGTGGACTAGAACACAGGATCGAGCACAATGAACACTCCTTGGTGGCGACTGTTCCAGGAAATAGGTCCCAAGGACTCTACCCCTAAACCAATCCCTTTTGGCAGCAAGGGGTGACAAGAAGCACAAGCCTCAGATAGGAAGTGGGAACATTCTTTACACGCCACCTTCCTTGCCCTTTCTGATATTGACAAACTCCCTGTGGATCACCCCTTACGCTTAACGGTTTTACAACCCATTCCTTACAATGTCCTTCACACATTGCTTTCCCTGAAGGACATGCACAACCCATTACCATTCAATGTTGGGTTCTTGGTATCCCTGCCATCAGAATCCAACCTCTAGGCCTCAACCATATACTCCTCACCTCCCTCTCCTCCAGCTACAGATGATCCCTCAGACTCACCTATTACAGAAGCCTGTCCTTTCAATGCCACACAGAAGTACGTCTGGTTTACAGAAGCTTGCACAGTCCTTCACCATAATGCCTGGTTTGGGGATGCCACTGCTGTTCACACTGCAGATGACCAGCTGTTACACCCGATTGCCATGATAGTGCCCAGATGGCTGAACTCTTGGCTCTTTGCCCCTGGTCATTTACTCCTCAGATGACCAGGTGTACACCAACTGCTGGGTTGTTTGCTGGGTGCACCCACTGGCTTCCTTCTTGGAAAGCAAACTCCTTCCACACCCATACTGGGGCTGACTTTTTTGTGAAGAAATACAGGACTACGCACACTCATGTGCTTTGGCTGTTGGTCATAGTGATTCTCATGTTGCTTGTCCCATGGCCAAGCCCATATGGAATGCCCAAGCAGATGTCACTGCTGTGATCAGAGCGATGGCAGTGGTGGCAAACACTGACACCTAGGATAAAGCCAACTGCAGTCCAATAGTAGCAGATGAAACTGAGGAAATTTTAACCCAAGCGTCCAACCTGGACCACAAAACCACCATGGTAGCTCTCTGGTTGCACAAGTGTTGGAGTCATCCTGCTACTAAAGCTTCAGTCAGGGCTGCAGCACACTGTGACATACATCTTCCCTCAGACATGGCACCAAGTATCGCACAGGCCTGTGACATAGGCCCAAGTGGGGAAGAACTGGTCTCTTTCAGCAATTAGCCACCCACGGCCAGCCCTATGGAAATACTAGCAGACATTTTACTGGTCCAACTATCAGTGTGTCATGTGTCTGTAGCAACCCTTTTGTGGCATGTCCCTTACACCTTCTCACCCTGTTGACATTGTGTGCCTCTAGGTTAAGGCTTTAATGACTCTAAGTTCAATACTATTCTCTTGTCTGAGTCCCACTGGAACGTCTCTTCCTGAGCTTACCACAGCCAACCCTCCAACTATTCTTCCTAACTCATCCTCAACTCCATCTCCCATTGTTACTGAAGTATAGACTAGAATCATAGGTTTGGGTCAGAAGGGACCTGAAAGATCATCTAGTTCAACCACCCCTGCCATGGGCAAGGACATCTTCCACTAGACCAGGTTGCTCAAAGCCCCATCCAACCTGGCCTTGAACATTTCCAGGGATGGGGCATCCACAACTTCCCTGGGCAACCTGTTCCAGTGACTCACCACCCTCAGAGTAAAGAATTTCTTCCTCATATCTAATCTAAATCTACCCTCTTCCAGTTTAAAACCGTTACTCCTCATCCTATCACTACACTCCCTGATAAAGAGTCTCTCCCCATCTTTCCTGTAGGCCCCCTTGAAACACTGGAAGGCTGCTGTAATGTCTCCTGGGAGCCTTCTCTTGTCCAGGCTGAACAGCCTTCAGCTCTCTCAGCCTGTCTTCATAGGAGAGGTGCTCCAGCCCCCGATCATCTTCGTGGCCCTCCTCTGGACAAACAGGTCCTTATGTAACTTGGAAAAAATCATATGCAACTGCTACTTTTGGATCCTAACTGGTCCTTAAAACAGGCAGAGTTAACACTGCTAAACAATGTACCTAGACCGAACTCAGTGTGCCCCCCTTCTTGTCTACCACTTATGAAGGATGGCTAGCCTGGCTCCACAGCTGTACCCTATCTCAGTAGAACATAAACACACAGAGAGATCTTACAGGCTATTTAGAGTGCTCAGCAGTATGGATGCAGAAGCCCCAGCCAATAAACTAGACACACAACTACCTCACTGCAAAATCTTCGCTTTCGCTTACAATCATCATTACTTAAGTTGGGATTAGGACAGTGGTTGACCACAAACACTTTACCTTTACAGGAATGTCCAAAACCCAGTGACTGCAAATTATTACTAAACCTTTAGGGGTAACCCAAGCAAACGTTTCCTCAGCTCTGAGCTACCTTCAAGCCCAATCAAGGGTCCCAGCTGCAGTAGCTGTAACCTTAAGAGAAGGTGACAGCAGAATCCCACCTGCTGAAATTAATGAAAATCGTTAGGAATAATGCCACTGACATCAAATGACACCTGCAAGCCTGGTAGCTCTTTGTAAACTTTACATATAATGCAAACACAGACTTAGCTGTTGCCTATGTATTGACTATAGGAGACGCTACCAGTAAATTAATCTACCTTATATCATGTCTGGCTTTACACCAAGACAGATCTGTGATCCATCCCATGGATCATCGATAACAGGCCCGTCAGAGAAATAAAGGAAGACAACAGGTGGACATTCAAGCGTGCATCCCTGATGTAGGATGGGGGTCATGTGTGAAAGCAATTCCTCTGGAACCCCCAACAGGTGCCTTAATTCCCCTAGGGGAGTCTGACATTTCTCTGTACAGTCCAACAAACATGCTGAGACAGTACTTGTCTATGTCGGGAATAGCTGTGTACATTTATGATTTGGAATGGTAACCAACACCAACACAAGCTTTGAATTTGATGTTACATCCAGTTGTAGTTTTTTCAGTTTTGACTTTGTGTTTATTGCTTACAATCATTCTGTATATCAAAGTTTAGCAAATACTGAAACAAATTATGTTAATCCAACATGTAAAACACATGCAATCAACTGATTCTGTATGTGCAATGGTATATAATTAGCATTAACTGTAACACTTAAGCTAAGCAACTCACCAAATAATTGTACCCTTACCACTGACCTGCAATAGGCCACATATTTATGACACAGAGACAAGAGGCAACTGTACTACCACTCTATGAGTCGATAAAGTGGATTGACCGTAGTCACAGGGTGGAACATGATGGATGCATTTGACTCCTTGACCAAACTAGTGATAGTTTGGTTCAAGCTCCCAAGGAATTAAAGGCCTAGGCCATGACTGGGTCAAGAACATCTCTACTTCCAACTTGTCCTTTGAAAACCCACACAGGAACAGGGTGACACGGTGAGCTTTGATGCATATGAGCTGGGAAACTGGAACACCAGTCATGCGATTGACACATGAATAGCTGGTGGTTCTTCCAAGACTAATTTGTCAAGGAACAAATGAAGTTGTGGGTACAAGGAGTCTCATGCTTACCTTTTCTATTGCACATAATTTGACTATGTGCCAACCGCTTTATTCCGTAAATATGACAGCCTGAGTAAGCCTTTTTTGAGCTCTCCCTGCTCTGCAGTTGGCTGCACAGTGGTGATCTCCCCTTAAGTTAGGAAGCCTCTCAAGGTTACTCCTCGAGCCTGAGAGACCCCTTACCAACCGCAGATCTTTGGCAAGTGACTACTATCACACATAACTTTGTATCATAGGGCATTAAGATCTTGTATTGGTATTTTTTAATTATTATATCCTCTGTACAATAATAGATTGAACCTTGCCATCAGACTTCCTTAAGCCTCACTTTAATAAAATCTTACTTCAATAAAATAATTTTTACTGCTACCTTTGACTGTGGTTCTTTAAGCGGTCAGTCTCCCCTGTGACAACTGTAACTGAGACACTCATTAATAGTTATATTCTTATTCTTTACTAAAAGCTTCCTTTAATTGAACCAAAACTCTAAACACCAAACATATATATTTAAATGCCAGCCACTCTGATCTTGGTTGTTTCCCACCTCTCCAGGACATGAAGTTCAGCAAACACAAGCTTCCAAGAACTGAAAGGACAAGAGTTCAGCTGCAGGCCAGCATGACTTTGCTCCCCTGTTTCTGCTTCTGGACTTCTAGTAGCCAGGCTCAGTTAACCGAAAGCATTTAAAATTAATTCAGTATGTTTGACATTCAGTATCACAGAAAGATTAGAGCAGCTTGGCAGACCTGCACCTGTGGTACAAGATGGTCTGAATCAATCAAACATGTGCCCAAAGGAAAGAGTACATACACACCAAGAATTTTCATTTTCCTCAGTTTATAACTGTATTTTAGATGTCACAGCAGCACCAGCACACAAGGGTTTTCTTGCCACAAGGCTTCTTAGCAGTTACATAGGAGATAATTTGTTAGAAATTACCTATATCTCAGATTGACAGTCAATCACAGGGTATTTACAGTAACTTTAAGCATATGAAGACAAGTCACTACTCTGCAGATTCCCATCCCACCATTTCCAACAGTGTACTTCTCACTTTCACTTACTGGTTTTGCTGTCCTAATGCCATCTGCTGCTACAGATGAGCATTACAAAAAAGGTTGCTGGATGGCCCTGTTCTAGTTTTATGCCTATGAACTTCATACTGAATCAGGCTTTTCCTCCCAGCCTTCCTTTATGTTCTTAGCATTGCCTCCTCCAATCACCAGGACTTTCAATAAGACTTTATTCAGTACTATCCAACAGTATTTCTGAGTCAGTTTGTCAGGCTTTTGTTCGTTGGCTTTAGTGGGGTTTTGGGGGGTTTGGGTGTTTTAAGTGAATACACTTCATTCTCAAAGTCCTCAGGGCCTAAATCTAGCGCAGCAGGAAGAGCGCTCAGAACAAACAGGACCTTTTCAGAACAGATGAAGAAATAGGACAGAGATCTTTTCAGTTCAAGCAACAGCCATTAAAACAAAACCCATCAAAATTATCTTCTACAAATTATCTCATTAGCATAGCCCTGGTGCTTGTTAAGGGATGCCGTAAGTGACCACCTCCAGCATCTCCATGGCTTGGTGATTCCTCCTGCCCCGATGCTAGAGCCCTGCCTGGAGACCCAGGTGTCTCCATTGCAGGCCCATGGACACAGCTGCTGCTTTCCTGTTTGCAGGTTCAATGAGTAGCAAGGCTGAGCACACATCCCAGAGACACACATAAGACACAGACAGCCACAGATAAGGTGCTGCCTTCAACAGCACCTATGAGACTCACATAAAATAGAAGTATAGACAGACAAGTCCCTTTCCTCCTCTTTGGCTGGTCAGGATTGAATGTCTAAAACCCACGCACCCCCATGCTCTACAGTCACAAGCACATGCACATTCATGGATCCCTCAAGTACCAGTATGGCCCCTCTGCCCATCCAATACCCCTGTATGGATCACAGGCCCTCTTAGACACTTCAAAGGGTCCCCTACTTTCCAGCTGGTCCAGCTCGATGCTCCCTACCAAAGAGACGCACGCACTTGTTTCATAAGCACTTCACACTCGCAGATACCCCTCAAATACCAGCATGGACCCTCTGTGCATCTGATACCCCTGCCTGGACCTACTAACCAGCTAGTCCACCTTGAAGTCTGAGAGCAGATTATACAGGCAAAGCCCACACACCCAATTTGGAGAAGATATGTCTCATGCACTCTCACCAGCGGCCAGCATCAGACACATGGGCTATGACCCACAGTCCTGCTCGAGCCACCAGCTCTATCTTCACTCAGTCCACTCACCCTGGTGAGGCTCCCACTCACTCCAATTGCTGGCACTGCAGGCCAGGGATGCCTACACCCCCAGTCCGACTCCAATTGCTGGCACTAAATCCGCTCACATCTGTTCCCCCAGTAAGTAGTTAGCACTCCTAACAAAGTCTGTGGGACCTGTGGAGATGCTCCCATGAGCTATGGTCCTTCCAATTACTGATGCTGAGATACTCCCTCGCTCCTGTTGCTGGCACCATGGCCCAGGGATGCCTACACCTCTGGTCTGACTCCATTTGCTGGCCCAGTTACCAACTCACACTGGTCTCCTCAATAGCTGGCATGTAGTCCTTGCAGCACTCACACACAGGGGACAGAGAGTGAGATGATTCAGATAGTTAAGAAAGGACTTAAGAAGATAGGACTGGCTGCAAGGATCAGGCAGAAGGCTCAGTCAGATAGACCTCCTAACCAGCCACGGTTTACACATGACTGACCCCTTTTATACCCACTTCTGTCTGCTCCCCCTCTGCATAGTTCCACCATCCTCTTCCTCCCAACACCTGGGACTCCTAGGTTTGCACTCTAATCAATTTAAAAGTCTAGGTTTGCCTACAGTTTCTCAGTGGCCCATCAATTAGTGAGACTGACAAGGTTTGCTTCTTCTGTCTCCTTCACATTTGCCTGTTAGGTTTACCTACAAGTTTTCTTCATTGCTTCCCTCTTTCCCCTATAATCCCATTTGACAAGGTCCTTGATCAGATAATCTTGCTGAAACACTGTCACATCCCACACTCTTATCAATTAGTGTTATCTGAGGAGGTTTGCTTCTTGTTATCCTCAGTATTGTTTGTCCCTCAGGTTTGTGTCTCTGAACATCTGGTTTATTCCTTCCCCCTTATTGTCTCCTTTTGCACTGAAAAGGTCCTTGAGTAGATAACCTTAATGAAGCAGATGCTCTCGCCACCTTCCACACACCCTTACGCTCAACGCATTCCTCAGTTTTATTGCTGGAAACAGTGTCCTGGAGATGGTGCTCCTTCACTGCCAACACAGGCCATTCTTTTAATTCTTGGTCTGCTATTCCTTCTGTTGCTTTCTCACACATTTCCATTGATGTATCAGTCATGGCAATTTTAATATTCATGTTACAAATCTGAAATTATGTTTCAATAGGGATATTTGAGGCAGGGCTGCAGGACTATTAAAAACTTAAGGAATGCTTAGGGAAAGGATCAAGTGTGGGGGACACGAGGATGTGTAAGAACAATGAGAGTGAAATAGAGAGGGACAATAAAAGGGGCTGGTCACTGTCGTGGTTTGGCCTCAGCCGGCAACAAAGAACCACGCGGCCGCTCGCTCAACCCCCACAGCAGTGGGGGGAAATCAGAAGAAAAAGGCAAAACTCGCGGGTTGAGATAAAGGCAGTTTAACACAACAGCAACGGAAAAAGGAGAACAACAATAACACTGATGGGGGAATGTACACACAGGGTTACTGTACCAGCGCTCACTGACTGGGCCCCGGGCAGCCCCAGCCCGCTCCCAAGCTGCTACTTCCTCCCCTCCCCTGGCGAGCTCCCCTCTATGGACTGGGCATGGCGGCACATGGTATAGAATACCTGTGGCACATGGTATAGAATACCTGTGGCCCGGACCAGAAAATTAACCCTATCCCTGCCGGAACCAGGACAGTCATACATAAGCAAGGTCCAATTGGTACCAGGGACTCATAGCTCATATGTTTAAGGTGAGCAACTGAGAGATGCCAACACCCGGAGAAGAGACCACAGGGCCTGGAGGTCTCAGTGACAGCAACTGGAGAGATTGGCATGCAGGGGTAGTCTGGGTGCCAGCAGGAACTGGAAAAGGAGCTGTGGGTCACAGGGCTACATATGTAGTTAGCAACTGGAGAGACCAGGGGGTGTGCAAGAGGTCCAAGGACCACTAATTAAAGGGACCTCAGTGTGTTTATATTTTCCCATAGTGGATTTATGCCACTGTGTGTGGGTGTGCAAGTGTAATTTCAAGCTGAACTAGCCAGAGCAGGAGGAAAAGCCAAGACAGTTAACCATCAACAGACCAGTTGCAAAGTATATGATCCAGTACTCCCATACTCATGTGTCACTTGTGTACACAAAATTGGTCAATAAAATGATTAACTGTTAAAAATCTTGGTCAATTTTCTCCAGTTTATGCTGAATATGAGATTTATAAGACAACGGCTGGTAACTTTCATGGGTGCCTTACACGACACAGACCTCTGCGCACTACACTATCTGTAATTGTTTAAAACCCTTCAGTTTGTACTAAAATTGCGTTTCTTGTAGCAGGCAGTTAATGACAACTTGAGAAACTACAACTACATAGTTCAATTTTAAAACTTATTCAGAGTTAGTACAAAAATCAAAAAACAAGGAAAAAGCACTCCATGGCACTTGGCAATGGACCTGATTCACAGTCCTACAGCAATTGCATCTGGCAACACTGCCACAAGAGTCACAGGAGTTGCGGTCACAGCCAGAAGGGCAGCAGGAAAGAGGCCATTCTTCTCACCAGGAATGAGATAACACAGATAAACACCATGCCACATGTCAACAATCAGAAGTGCTAGATACAGAAAAATCTGAATTTGTCATAAGCAGCATCTAAACCAAGCTCAAAGAGATTATTCTGAAAGATAAAAAGTGAATTTTCTGCAAGCACCATGGACTCCATGCATTTGGAAGAGACATGCTTCACAAGTTTTAAAATTCTAGTTCTCCACAATATCAAGCAACATACCAACATCAGCAAAAGAGATGTCACAGTTCAGAACAAAACAAAATCTTGAAGATTGCATTTAATTGCTTGATGGTATCAACCAGTTATTTATTTCTTACACTCCTTGGGAAAAAATTATGTTCACTTTTGACTAATAGCTAGAAGCATGAGAGCAATTTTTAACACTAAATCAGAAGATTTGCAGGAAAAAAGGTATTAGTAACAGAGATCAGATTCATCACACAAATTAACATATCCTAGTATTCTATTCAGAAACCTACAGATGAAAGTTTTTCTAATACTAGCACCAGACTCCTTTATATGGAAGTATCCTTGCTTCTGTAGCATAGTTCATGTGTATAATAGAAATATATACCTATAAGGATACATCTGTAGCTTATGCTTTTTAGTTGTATTATTATGATGGAAGGGATCAGCTAATGATAAAGCAGAGTCCAAAGACACTTTATCTTGGATAAAATGACATTTTTTTTAGAAGATACCTACAGCCCTATGCTACAGCTACAGATTTCTACTTATCACACTTTATGGAAATCACTGTGAAATGCAGAGTAACCATGAAATGCACTTCTATCTCTGAAGACTTTTCAAGTTCCCTCCAAGTTTTAAGGCACATTCAAAGAACTGTCTTATATCTTCAGTAGCTGTACCTCCTTTTAAAAGTATTGGTCTCAAATCATTCAACAGCTAATGACTACTAATTGGAGAAAAGTTTGCAATCTATGTATGGAATACTGGCCGAAGTGGAAATTAAGAAGGTAATTGAATTTCAGTCACAGAGAATAATAGTAATCTTTCACCAGCACATACTAGAAGAGGTCTTCGGCACATTTGCATTTTATGGAGACCATTTATATCAGCAATAAGGCATGCTACTAGCTTCAATATCACAGGAGTGGGTTTTTTTTTAAAAAAAGTATAGCTGTGATAATGCCTTTCCTCTCTACAGATTTGTGAAGTTTCCTGTACACTGTAAATTACATTATCAATGCTTCCACTCATTAAAGGATCTTCCTTGCAATTCCTCTAAGTATAAAATCCGACAGCTTTTTGGTTTATGTTTTCATTGTCCTTTGCAGTTTCAAAACTGTTGAGAACTTACAACTCATGTTTATCAGAAACACAAATAATAGTCAGAAAGATCCCAGTAGTGTCCAGCAATCAAATGCACGAAAAAGCAAAACCCCATTCCCTGTCAGCAATGGGAAAGTAGTAGAGTCCTTCAAAAAACTGTGGCTGTAACAGTATTAAGCATAGCTTAGAAATACTTTTGAGTAGCAAAGACAGGTTGAGAAGTTTACATTTTTCCCCAGCCCCATTTTCTTCCCCATTTCTACATCTTCAGTTGCACTGATGCTGCTATTTGTGGTGCGTAAGGGTGAACTATATAGATAATAAGAGCTTCCATATTTTCAATTTATTTATTTTTTTAAAAAAAGTAAGATCACTTACTTCAGCAATCTTCTTAGTGCGTATCTTCAGTCAGATATGCAGCAACCACTGGAAGAGCAGGAGATCCTTACTGGTCTTCACTCCTAGAATGGACAATAGTCATTAAGCTGCAAGTGCTATTTTAACTGAAGTAGCAATGACCTGTACCAACAATATCACTGGACACTCTCCTGTGTCCCCAGTTACTAATAACAGACCAGAAGATATCCTGGCAGGTTTTGAAGTCCAATTTGCTGTAGAACAACAGTTTCCTCTTCTTAGTGCCCAGTATAAGTTCATAAAGGCAAAGAACAGCAGTCACTTAACACTAACAATCATAATGTGTGTTTTCACCATTTTTCCTTGTCTTTTTTTTTTTCCTGCTCTTAAGAGTCACCAGCAGGCTCTACAGTTTCTCACAAGCCCCCATAGTCAGGCTTAACAAAGCACGAGCTGCTCCAGGAAATAAGAGCCGAACAGCACCTACTTGGCCTTCTGCTTGCTCCCTTTACTCTTTCTTTGCTGTCTTCAGCCTTCCCTCCTGACCTCTTTTTAAATCAGGAGGTGGGGAGTATTGATCTCTCTCCTGTGCCCACTTGTTGATTATTAGTCATCAACGAAGAGAAGAGAGGCTCAGCACCAAACTACGAGATTAATTATTGCATTGATTAAGACCAAGAGAGACCACAAACACTGTGACAAAGTCACATATCTCCAATCCATTGATATGCTGCTTACGGTTGCAGCAAACGAAACTGAGCAAGCTCAGCACATACAGGATTTAAGAACCACTTCCCTTGTCTGCAACCCACAGCCAAAAGTCAATAGACCCAGGTGATGATTCAGAAGGTCATGGTAAGCAGCCCAGCTGGTCCATTATGGGCAAAAGGCCTGGCAAGAAGGACTGCCTGAGGAGCACACACCTGGCCAGGTGCACCATCACCCCTCTACTCCATCAGAGATGACTAAGCAAACATAACAGGCCCCTTTTGATCATTTTTCCTCACCAAAAAAAAAAAAAAAAAGGCAAACAAAAGTGCTGGGAAACGCTGGTTTGTGTAATTTTTAGAAACAGATATCAAAATATTCCACTACCAAAACACATTTGCCTGCAGAAAACATGTAAGTCAATAACTTGCTGGCTTTTAAAAAGCCAGTGTTTGAAGATCCTCCTGCAGATCAGAGTATTTTACTGATCTACAATTATTTTTGTTGAAGAGTGGTAGGAAGGGGGAGAAGTGAAAACGTATCTGTGCTTTAAGTAGAAAACAGAACCAAAATGACAAAATAAAAAATTCTTCTAAATACCTGGCAGACCAATGAACTGGAGAAAGTTTTAGCTACTATTAAGTAGGAAACCAAAACACCCCATAGCAGACTTGATACGAAGCATGCCCTGTTTTTTTCTGCTAAAACATCAGACAATATACTATTTCCTGAAAGAAAAATACTGCTTAAGTTTGAACTACAAAGAGGGCTTCACCCTTTAACTTTGAAGCGCCACTCACTGCAGTGAGCCACATGAAGACAGAGCACTAACGGTTCCTGATAAACACCTTCAGAACTAACTCAGCACATCGGCTACGGCTTTGCTTTGAGACTCAGGGGAACTTTCATACTGGCACAGCTATAGAGAGTACAGGATTTAATTTTGTGGACGGTAACAGAAAAGTGATCATTAACACAAGTCTGTTTTCTCTGCCTGGAACGTCTATCTAAATGTTTTGGGACACTGGCTGGTTAATTCAAGGAAATCCAGTGATAACAACCCAGTTAAGGAGCTTTTGATGTTAGTGACAAGTTTTACTCCCATCATTCTCAGATGGAAGAGCTAGAAAATATTTACCAGGAGTCACGATGAGCTGGGTTTGTTTTGTTCTATTTTTAAGTCATCTCAGGAGGCTAGTTAAGAGCGGGGAAAGGCCTGACATTACCACAGAGCTCTTAGAAAGAGTTGAGTCAACCTCATAACAACTTCTAGGAAAACAACCTCCAGCATTCCTATGGGCTTCCGAAGCACATCCAGTTCTGGGAAAACCTACTCACATTCTAGCGGATGCCTCTAGTTTTCACCAATACCAAGAGCATATGAAGCGTATTTCTCAGAGCATACGAAGAAAGTCAATCAAGAAGTGTTGATGGGGTGCTTGCCTTTTTTCTCACATTTCCATCTGCCTTTGCGGATGGAATAAGCTAGATAATTCTCTCAACTACATTACCCAGACAACCCAAAGGAGAAATAGCAGCCTATATCTCTTTAAAACCTTTTTTTTTTTTTTTCTCCCTTTAGTTATATAAACAGGTTAGTCAGTTCAACCACGATACTCGACTGCAGGTGTCCCCCGAGCTCCTTACCGCGTACCTTGTGATGCCCACCTGAAAGGCCGAAGCAAAAATCACGGGCAAACCCTGGACTTCCATCGCAGAGCTTAAAGACAGGGGGTTCGAAACACCTGGTCTTCCCCACACCGCGCGCCCACGACCCTGAAAGCTATCAGTTCTTATCTTTCAGTCCTGTCTCCCTGGATTGCCCTACCCCACGGAGAAAGACCATAAATAAACCTCTGCTGAAGCTGATCGGGGCGGGCTCTTGGAGGCAAACGGTT
>VYXH01000004.1:127890-179422 GCA_013397275.1 Burhinus bistriatus | reverse complement strand
CATCATAGAAGGCTATCAGATTGGTCAAGCATGATTTACCCCTGGTAAATCCATGTTGACCACTTCCAATATCTTCCTGTTCTTCAACGTGTTTGGAGATGACATCCAGAACAAGTCATTCCATTACCTCCCCAGGGAGAGAGGTGAGACTAACTGGCCTGTATTTTCCTGCATCCTCCTTCTTGACTTTTTTGAAGATTGGAGCGATGTCAGCCTTCTTCCAGTCCTCAGGCACCTCTCCTGTTCCCCACGACCTTCCAAAGATGATGGAGAGTGGTCTAGCAATAACATCCACCAGCTCTCTCAGCACCCACGGGTGCATCCCATCAGGGCCCATGGACTTACGGATGTCCAGCTTGGCCAAGTGGTCTCTAACCTGGTCCTCCTCAACTGAGGGAAAATCTTTCTCTCTCCAGTCCTTCCCCCTTGCCTCCAGGGTCTGGGATTCATGGGGGACAGCTTTAGCAGTGAAGACCGAAGAAAAGAAGGCGTTCAGTAACTCTGTCTTCTCTGTGTCTTCCACCACTAGGGTGCCCATCTCATTTATCAGTGGGCCTACATTTTCTCTAGTCTTCCTTTTTTTATTTATATACTGAAAGAACCTCTTCTTATTATCTGAATTTACCCCGTTGCATTCACATCCTCACAAGGAAGTTACTAAGCACCTTTTTCTATTTAGCCACTTCTCACAAAATATATGGAAACTCACTATCTTTTCAGGTAATTGATGTATTTTTCTGAAACTGTGCATAAGGCTAAAATCTTTATTAAACATATTAAAGACATAGACACAAGCCTACATGTGCTTATACAAACACAACCTGTTAGTTTACTCCCTTAACAAAACTGACTGAAAATGAGAGGAACATCTCAAAACTGCATAGTGGACTAACACAAAAGCCCTTTCTCTTCACTGCTAGACTCATTGTACAACCAGCTTCTTTTCTTATTTCGTTTACACCTCTTTAAAATTGACAAAATATCTCCTTCATCCTGCTCTTGGCATGTCCCAAATATTCAATTGACAAGTTTTTCAGGGCATGAATTATTTTTCACAATAAAAATCATAGTTTGGATCCCCATGGTTTCAACAACTCTAATGTAAATCATTAGTATCTATAAGAAAACTTTGCATACCATAATCCCCTAAAATAAGAAACTAAAATTTCTACTGTAAGAGTATTTGACTGGAAAACAAAAAAGAAACTATGCAAGCAAACAAGGAAAATAGTACATTGGTGGGGGGAGGAAAATAATACATCCACAGAAATGGATCTGGAACAAGTAATTATATCTAGATCTTCATAACTCATTAATATGCGGGAAAGCATGTGACTTTTTTACCTCCCCAGCCCCCAAATGGGAAGAAATAATGAAGAGAACACATGGATTTTAGTTGAAATTAGCTATGCATCTGTTTCTATGCAGAGTAAAAGTCTAGCAATTCTGGAAAGGATCAGAAACATTGAGAAATAGGATGCAGCAGATAAATACATTTTCTGTTTTTGTGCTGCATAGATTGGTTTTTTAGGCTGCGTAGAGGGGTTTCACTACAGGGAGTTTTCTGTCAGATATATACAGGCAAGACCTAAGAACCTAACCAGTATGGAAGTGGGGAGGATGTTGTAAATGTAGACTTTAAAGACCACTTATAAATTAAAAGAATTTATTATTGTGTCCCAAACCCTCATCACTTGCATGCAAGTAAATCTGTTTTAACTTTGCTACCAGCAAATTTCTCTAAGGTTTGACACAATGCAAGATGGGTTATCCAAAGACTGTGTGGGGACAGTAGCTATTACCAGCTTCAGAAGCTGTAACTGTTATGGATTGAACAAGGTGATAACCAACCACATTAAGCTGAGATTCCCACTTTTTACAAAACAGTAGGAATTAGGTAAATTGAGAGGTTTTAGTGTTCACACAGAACTTATTTAGACTTACGGGGAGAGGGCGGTATCCCAGGGAGCAAGCACCTCCCAGAGATGCAGAGTGTATGTTTTATGTGCTGATTCATAAACGTGTACTAGGTTTGAACCAGGTTACAAATTTTTGATTCAGCAGTAACTGAAGATCAGAAACTAAAAGTCTGCTAGAAGTAAAATTTCTATAGATAGTTTGTTGCCAGGTTGGGTAATACAGCATTTTGAAAGGACTGAAATGCTTCCCTTTTTTTCACACATTCTGAATAGAGGGTGCCAACGCATTATATATCCTGACAACTCTATAGACTGCATCTAAATGGCAAGACATTTTCATTCTGCCTTGCTCCCTGAAATACTATCCCCCGCCCCAGGCTTAAAGACAGAGGTTTATTGGTATAGAGTATCACAATTTAGAGATAGTCTCATTTCATCCCACTTCTCAGCAAATTCTTTCAAAGCAGCTTCACAACAGCACTAATGTAAGTCTTTTAAATAAAACCAGTCAAAAAGGGGTGGGTTTGTCAGAATATGAACATCTGTAATCATCTGAAACAGGGTTTAACTGTTTTGTTTTCCAGATAGCTAAAATCTACGTGTACCCAAAAAGCTACCATCTGAAAGCCACTAATCTGTATATTGTCCCTATGGTTAAGTAAAAATGATTTTGAGAAAAACTGCTTGTATTTCTCTTGGTATATTACTCTAGTTAAAAGAGTACAGTTAGTAGTGGGATTGAAATGTTCTGTTACTTATACAGTGATAGAGTCTGCTTTTGTTGTCCTCTGTGGGCTCTGATCATTAAAGTAATGACCACAATTAATTTTCACGCAGAAGGGAAATATTTTTGTCAGTGCTGTGCTGCAAGTCCAACTTTTACAGGCTCTGTGGGTACAGCTTACATATTAGACAAAGTCAGCAATAGAGGGCATGCTCTTAGCTCTATTGCTTCTTTTGTGTCTAGTGTTATTGACATAATGTCTATCAAAAAAATTTAAAATTCCTGAAGAATTAAATAATGGCAGTATAGGAGACTACCTTGAACTCCCTGCCCTCTCCTCCCAGTATTTCATGATACTCCATGTCACTGAAGTTCAGAGCTGGGTTAGTGGTGCCATATATTAGCTACTCTAAAAAAAGAGGGTCAAGGCAAACTGCTGTTTTGACTCTCACAGCTGGGAGCAACACTTTTCATAGGCGCGTACATCTGCTGCACATGGGATGAACATATCCTTGACTACTTGCATTCATGTCCATCTGTTGGGATGGCGTGCTGCCTGCTCACAGGTCAGTCACATCATTGCCACGTGGCACAAATGCTAGAATAGGGACAGCTTATTTGGCCAGCCTGCTTCTCAGTAAAAGGGAACAGATCTTCTGCGGGACATTGTTACAAATGCTAGCAGCACCGCTTTGATAACAAGTGCTATTCAAACTTGGTTGCTGCTCAATACATTTTCTGATTGTAGCACCTAAGCAGTAGACATTTTCACAAGTTCTTTCATAGATGTAGCAGTCAGTCTTTTGGTGAAGACTGACCTAACTAAAGTATACTATGAGATATTTGCCCTCTCCTTTTAGGACAAAAAACTTGTAAAAATAGTAAGTATTGTGTATGGTCACTTCATATCATTAACCTCTAACTAGCAGTGAAGATATTAAGTTGAACCTCCCAATCTGAAGCTCATTTACTGCCTTCTCACACTCCAAAGAGATCTCTACCTTGTCATTTACCAAAATTTCTGCTTTTCTTTCTGAACAACAGAAACAGCTATTTTGCTACATTTCTCAAAATAGCAATATTTCTTTGATCTCTTATTATTGAGAAATGCTGACTTTTTCTGAGCATAAACACAGATGATCTTATTTTGTTGACTTCATTTGAACCAATAGTTAGATGAATGGAAAAATCCTTTCCCAACAAATTTGTGGCTCCTCTTATAACACCACTTTCAAATTAAGTAAAAGCAACATCAAATTTCCCATTTTCAGGAAGTTCTTTAAGGAATAGAACTATTTTATCTACAAGTAAGCTAACTTAAGTGTCTGGAGCACATATCTTTTTTATTGTTTAAGTTCTTTCTGACACTTCCTGAAAAAACTCCAGAGTGTGTATGCAACATGTGGCTCCTACTAAAGATGAGGTATATATTTGAAATAATTGAAAATGGCAAAACGTGAATGATTTACAAAGAGAAGAATCTTTTTTATTAAGTTTCAGTACAAAGCAATGTGAATAAGGTCAAAATTTTCACTTAAATTTGAAAAATATATTGCTTAAATCAAACTCATAAATACAGAATTTCTCAGGACCATTATGTTGTTATTTCTCATAACAAGTATAAGGAACTATATTTAGGACTAAAATTCTGCAGTGCCCTTTCAACTAATACAAAGGTAAGCTACTGTGTTATTTTTATGAGTATCATGCGCCTTTTTATATTACTTCTTTATCAATAACGGTTTGTTTTATGGAGCCTCATATATTTTTTTTTAAAAAAAGGACAAACCATTTAAAGTCAGCACCAGAAAGCATAAATCTGCATTATTAGAGTCCTTAATACACAAATAACTAATCACATAGAATCACAAACAGTGATATCAGAAGTTTGAGGGCAGGGGACAAGGTTTGGCTACCTCCACTGGCTGATGAGTGGCTCATACTCCTAGGTCACACACTATGCTTATGCTGTGAAGCATGTCCATGAAGGTTAGTCTGTGAAGCACCTCTGGCAGATCAAGGGGGGTGATTCTGTCCCTCTACTCTGCCCTCTACTGCATCCAGTTCTGGGGTCCCCAGTGCAAGAAAGACATGGACATGTTGTGAAGGGTCCAGAGGAGGGCCACGAAAATTGTCAGAGGGCTGGAACACCTCTCCTATGAAGAAAGGCTGAGAGAGCTGGGGTTGTTCAGCGTGGAGAAGAGAAGGCTCCAGGGACACCTTATTGTGGCTTTCCAGTACTTAAAGGGGGCTTATAAGAAACACAGAGACTTTTTATCAAGGCCCGTAGTGACAGGAGAAGGGGCAACGGTTTTAAACTGAAAGAGAGTAGACTTAGATTGGACATAAGGAAGAATTTTTTTACAAGGGTGTTGAGACACTGGAAAAGGTTGCCCAGAGAAGCTGTGGATGCCCCATCACTGGAAGTGTTCAGGGCCAAATTGCACAGGGATTTCACTTCATCGAGTGAAAGTTGTCACTGCTCTTATCAAGGAGGGTTGGACTAGATGATCTAAAGTTCCCTTCCAACCCAAACCACTCTATGATTCTATGATTCTGTGATTCCATGATTCTATGATTCTATGCATATTGGGTCTGTTTCCTCAGATCATATGTTTTATTTTAATAATCACAGAATGTATCAGCAAGTACTTTAAAATATTTTAAATATAATTCTAAAATTCAGATATTTTTGTTTAAATTTACATATTACTTACTAATAAGCAACACAAATATGTTGAACAGGGCAAACTTTGCTAAAGTTACTCAAATATTTACCTTTGCAAACCCACACATCTGCACTGGCAGTATCTGCAGTATTATCTATTCAATTTCTACTGAAAATGAACAGTCATTACCAAAAGTATTGGTACAAAACAAGAATACTATGAGAATTGTTGCAAATGTTCGGAAGAGAATTGAATACCTTAGGTCCCCACCTTGATAACAAAATTTTCAGATATACAATCAAAAGTGAAGTGCAATAATATGTGAACAAACTACATAATGCAAACTCAAATAATTGAAGAGTCATATTTAGTTTACAATGCACGACTCATCAGTATGTTGAAATCTCCTCACTGGAATTTTTGATTGAAGCCACTTCTTGATGGACCATTAGTTTGATTTTGGGTTTGTGAACTGACACAGTAACTGCTTGCTTTCAGTTTAAAAAATCATTAGAAATTTTAACATGTAAACCCTTTTCTCAAGAAAAACATTGGAAGTTGAATCAGAATCCAGAACAATGTCATGTTAACAGTGGTATTAAACCGTATTTTAGATATCTAATCAAACCCAGTTGTCTGTTGGGTCAAGATCTGTATGTCCCACTCCCCACCAATGTAGAAGCTACTAGTACATCATTGGAAACATAAACCTAGGTAAAGAGGGGCTACTCCAACAGGTAAGTGGTAGTACAGGGGATTTCAGAAAAAAATTACCATGAAACTACAGTGTCTTTTCAAGTACAACATTTTCATTTTTATCAGGAAGCTTGCCTTGATTTCAGCCAGCAATACATAACAAAAACCTCAAACTTTTATGTAGAAACTGTAATTGAAAATTAGGACAGGACACTTCTAGACACTGTTCCCACAGGCATGCCTTTATTCTTTTAATTTCTCTAACGTTCACATAATTTTATTTTTTTTTTAATAATGACTGGTTTTATAAATATCATGGCCTGTTTGCGAACAAACTCACCTCTACCAGTGGGCAGATGAGAAGCAATTAGGAACATCTGTAAATGCAGAAAATTTTAATATGACAAGAAATGGAACTTCTCAGATAAGTATGACGAGTTAAATAGAAATTTATTTTAAAACACACACTTAGCAGGATTCCATAGTTTAATATTTTATTGTAAGAAGAATTAAATCATTAAGATTTGAATTTAAGGGCTTATTTATCAGTTTCTTTAATAGTAAGTAAGTTTATAGGGGACTTTGAAGTTTTTCCAGATCAGATTATGAAAGATAAAACATAAAGCCTTCCAGTAATTAAAAATAAAATTAGTGACAAAATAACTGATGCCAGTTCATATGAAAACTGAGTAAAATATGTTTTTGTACTGCTGAAATAAGTGATAGAAATGTAATGATAGTCAATTAATTGAAAAGCTTACTACTGAGCTGTTCCAGTCTTCTAACAGGAAAGATGTTTCTCCAAGCATCTCTGTTATGTAAGAGGTACTACTAGCAGATTTTAAATATGCGCAAAGTTGGTGAATAGACTTGGGTATCACAAGTAGATGTCTCTAAGGTGGTACTGGAGAAAGTTTGCTTGAAACTCAAGATAATATCAAGGCATGCCAGCTGTAGAAAATGAAAATGCACCAACCAAGTGAGCTTTACTAATGCTTTCATTCTTTATCATTTTTTACAGTGAAAGTAACAGTTATGCAGGTTTTCAAAAACACCTGTATAATTTTAATTCCACTAAAAGCTGAGAGAATTTGTATTCCTGATGTTCAAAAAACACAAACTCAAGATTTTGTACAAGTATAGCTATTTTGGTAGAGAAGGAATTTTTTTATCCAAAACCCTACAGCACAGACACAACTATGTCACTATAAGGTTGCCTAAGCCCATATAATTTCTATTCTGTCTCCACATACATGTTAGAGAAAGGCTATCAGTATTCATACATAAAGTATACGACCAGTACAGAATATAACAAAATGCTCACCTATGAATTATCATGGATAAGGTAGTATGACTTTCCAAGTGGTTGTTATACTCAACAGTTTCACCTGTAGTGAAAAATAACAAACTAAGGATGGTTCGTCTGTCTATGATATCCATTTCTTTCCTAGTAATGAAATAGTCTCCTCAAAAAATCAAAATTTCACATGGTTGTTCTGGAGGGGAAAAAAATGTATTTTTAGCTATGGGCAGGAAACCAATAAGAAACAGAAAAGTAGCACAACAATTTTAGCATGTTATTGTGGTGAATTAGAGTACTTAATATCTGGAAGCCAATGAATGGACTTGTTTCTGTAAGAAACAAAAACCAGAGCAGAATGATGACAAAGCAAGGGTGTCACTTCCAGCCAACAGGCAGCAGAAGGAAAAAAATTTTTTAGCATTGTACCCATTGTCCTTTATATTTCATAGTAACACTTTGAAAATACTTAATTAGAATTGGTTAAAAAAGAAAACAAGACAGAAAGTCAGTAGGAATAGCAGTTGTTACAATATTGCAGGATTTCACTTCAAAAAATTTTCTTCAGTTTGTTTTGTATGGCATATTTTCATTAAAACTAATTAATCAATCAAAAAGCCTTTCTACGGTTTTTCTTGCTACAGTTTTTCTTATTACTGTGAGATATTCCAACAGTTACCTCATCCAGTGAAATATTCTATTAATTCATTTTAGATGCTCATCATTTCTGGAAAAAAAAAATTGAAATATAGGTTGTGCTGATCATTTCAAGCAGTTATCACATAAATGCCAGAGCAGAAATAGAGTGATACTGCAAAAAAAACAAAACACCAAGACTAGCTCAGGTCATGAGGTCTTCCTACATGGGATAATCAGTACTAATCAGTAGGATAAAAAGTAGCATGATTGAGCCAAAGTCAGAATTAAAAACCAGTGAAATTTTGTCAAAATGTCCTGGAAACATTTTTCACCTCTTAGAGTTCTCTCCTGGCCACCTTAGACAATGCAGGTACCACACTGATCTACAGCAACGCCTATCTGGTTTGGGGGAATACAAGATTGTACACATTCGCTAGCCAACTGTCAGGCTCGTTTTATTTCCTTCACAAGACACTCTTTGTTCAAGTCGGAGTTACCATTCTCACTTCCATCCCAGACACCTTTCTTCTACTTGCTGGGTAAGATATACTCCTCTTATTAGCAAGGCAACCGCCACTAAGTTCACTGAATCATGCTCACTTAGATATATGCCAAATTATCTCTCAACTCCCTTTTTATACCACAGACTAAAATCAAAGCAAGTCTGAACTCAGAAGAGCATGAGCTAGCGCTTGCAGTGAAATTAAGGATTAAAAACCATTTCATTGGGAAGAAAACAGCAGTGATAAAAGGAGGTTTAAAGTGTGACCAGGGAAAACAAATTTAGCCACAGGATGAAACACTACACTGGAAATGGTCAGTGAAAGTTGCCTGTGGATATCAGAGTTTATGGATGGTAAGGTTTATCTCAGCCTGGAATCGTACTCCAGTCTGGAGCACTGTGGCACATCACTAATATGCACAAATTATCTAAAGAAAAGACAAAAGCAAACACTATTGTTAGGTAATGGAAGAAACTAACTTCTGAGAAGAGATTAAAGGAGATAAATTCATATAATTTTGCTAAGTGATTACTAAGGAAAAAAGGTAAAATACAGTGGCACAACAGACTGTAACTACCTGAAGAAGTAATAGCTGACATTAAGAAAAGGTAAGTTTGGGTGTATATTAGAAAATACTTTCTGATCCATTAGACTCTAATATACTCTTCTGAGGAAAGTACTGAACTCTTGGTTATTTAAGAAATTTAGCAATTAGACTGGAAGAAGTAACAGACAATATGCTGAGAGGAACAGCACAGCACCTGCAAGAAAATTGAAAAAAGTTCTATCAGGTCATCTAATTCACCTTAATTTCTATGAAAATTAATGTTTGCTCTTTTCACTTGGTTTAAGTTTTGCTCATCCAGTCATGAAACCTCTTAAATCTCTGGACTCAAAAAATGTCTTTCATTCAGGCGGCAGTGCCTCAAAGCTATTCACACTAATTAGCCAAGGTCATTTAAATACATTTTGCATGAAGCACCTTAAACTCAGTGTGCCATTTTATATATTTATCAAATTACTAATCAATATGCTGTACCACAGTTACTACTGGGTCTTGAGCTATACACAGAATGCTGCATGAATTCAAATCGTGCAAGCTGCTGTCTGCATAAATGAAATTAAAGTGTATGCAGTGATCATTATTCACAATACAAAAGAAATGAAGAAGTGACCTAAATGCTGTACATACCACAAATCTGTATTTTAAGTAAACCTTAACTGTGTTGTTGGTTTCTTTTTTTTTCTTTAACAAACCTTGTATTAAACTAGCTTCGATTTCACTTTCTTTCTCCAGCATATTACCTCCACTGTATTGGTAAAGTAATTTATTCCATCCTCTGTGGAGAGCTTGGATCTCATTTGCCAGCATATTTATCTTTCCTGCCACTGCACTGTCATTCATCTGCAATCTCCACAGAATACCAGACCTGTGCAGAATTTCAATTAGGATTGATTCAACTAAATCCAGGCCACAGAATTGAGGCTGACAGGGTGACCCCCTGAGAATTTAATATGCTGAAACTAAAAAAAAAAAGAAAAAAAGAAAAAGAGGTAAAAATACAAAACAGAAAACAGCTCAAGTTTAACACCATAATTCATTAACTCCTCTATACACTCAGTTTAATCTGGCTCACAATAGGTTTTTTTCAGACTCTTTGTATTGTGTGGGTAAACTGTTTTACAGTCGTTTTGATAACTACAGGAAAGAAATTACCATGAAAGTCTCTACTCTTGCTTTGAGGTCTAATCAACTTAAACCCAGACAGCTTGTAACGAACAGAAAAATTATTCCCACAGAGGCAGAGCTACCTGAAGCTTTCTATTCTATATATGTATACATTCAAAAACCACTGCAGTGTAGGTATACAGGTAAAATAGCTCTTTTATTGGATACTTGATTTGACAGACTTCCGGTGGCTTTCACTGTAATCATTGACAGACTTCATCTGCTTGTCAGTTAAAAGTCCTAAAAGGATTTCTTAAATAATTTGTGGTTAGCAGAACAGTTTTGCGGGCTTAAAGGCAGCTACACTACAGGAGAACAGTAACCTGAGAGGTCTTTTTACCTGCAGTATATAAATATGTACTATTTGAGTCCTAATTTTATATTAGCAACTGAATATATAACATGTGGCTTATTTGATTATACACCAGAAACAGGTGTAAGTAGATACTCAGTTTTACTCTAAAGCATTATAGTAGAAAAGAGAAATAATAACAATTCCACATTTAATTTTGTGGAGTTTTTTGTCACTAAACAATTCTCTTTAATACATTTTCCCTAAAGATCAAATTTTGACCACAGAAAGACATACAGCTATAAAACTTACCTGATTTAACATAAAAAGTAAAATAAGAACATACATATAAAACATTTACCACATAAAACCAAACACAAGAGTAAAAGAATACAAATGGAGTGGGGAAATATTGGCACATACACATATTAATGTTAAATAAAACATAAGTCAGCTGGAACTGGATGAAATAATTAAAAGATATATTGATTTGTTTGTGCACACAGATACCACATCAATGAGTGTGGCATAAGCAAGGAAATTAATTGATATTTTGGGGTTTTTTCTTATTATTTTGGCTTAACATGACTAAACCAGAAAACATTTCACATATGACAAATATTTTGTAAGCTTTTATCAGCCACAGTTAGAAAATTCTCTGTGTATCATGATTATTATGAAGAAGAGGCACAACCATCACCAATTAAAAATTAATATCTATACAGTGCCCAGAATGAATCCGCCAAACAGTAGATTTCTTTCTGAGATTTGGCCACAAGGTGCTACACGTAACTGCAGTAAAGAGGAAAACTGCATTAATACATAGTTTATTGCATTAGTACAATAGATCTGCGTCTTCAGTCTATAAGTGTAGTGTAGGGTAGTGGGGATACATAAGAAATCATATTCCCAATATGTTCTTTCCGTGATTCTCCTGAGGTACCAGTTTATGACTGTAATCAATTAAAATTTGTCTCAGGTACCATATATGTATGGAAATACTACAATAAGCACATTCCAAAGTATAAATATTTTTCTTTGTTCTTTCGTTGGGGAGTAGCTGAAGTAACACAGGTGTATTACTGCACTGTTTATGGATGTCACTCAGACATGACAGAGAATTGTACAGTATGAGAACATAATAATAAGTATAAAATTAAACTAAAGAGGATATAGGGGAATCTCGCCATCTTCCTTCCTTCATTTGTCTAGGTTTGATCTTGATCTTCACTGACCATAAACCAGACTTTTCATCCTCAGGGCATTTATCTGACTAATAGTCCTTTATTCCCCAGTTCATAACCTGAAACTAAAATCCAGTTGTCCTATTCAGAGGTTTATTCCACTTCATAGATATAGCTATTATCTTTAACAAATGTTGCCTATCAAGAGATCTCTGTGTCACAGCACTCCATGATATTACAAACCAAGTACCATAAGAGGGAAGAGCCAATAAGTGTTCATCTAGGGAAACTATTTCCCTAGGAGAGTTACTATGTGTTATAGTCAAAAAGAATAATAAACCAAAATACTGAAAGGAAACTACTCCTGGTGGAAACTACTGCTGGTGGACATTTTTGCAGCTCATCTACTAAGTCATGTTTCTTGTCTTGTGACATAGCACCAGATATGAAAAGATGAAGTCTTTATTTTCCCACTTGTGGTCACCTTAGAATCAACCTGACCCAAGGTCCGATTATTGATAGTAACCCTAGGTAGTGTTTCATAAACTGCCTAATCATTTGTCTCCATGGAAGACCCGGACATCTAGGTCAGAAGTAACCTGTTGTTCCTCAGATCCGACGCTTACCCACCTTTAAAAACAAGTGATTTATTTGACCCAATCTAGTTCTTAGATAACACCCATTCTGGAATCCATACAGAAAAACAGTTGTGGTTCCAAAATTGCTTCATGTAATTTTTAAGTACTGTAGGTGGACTTCTGTGAAACACTGATGAGAGAAAGGTTTTACCTTAGCTTTTACCTTAATTTGACTTACCTATATTTTATTTAACCTACCCTTTTCTATTATACTTCTTACACCTTTCAAAAATATCATTTTAAGAATCAATCACCATGGATTGTTTTACAAGTACTTAAGAAAAACAACTGCATACATCTGTCTTCCTTGTATCATCTACTATTTTCTCTCCTTTCTGATGAGTAATGTATTTTGTTCTTTCAAGTTATTTATACAATTTTTCTTATTACTTTTTATTGTTTGAAACGATTTCTGTGACTTATCCTGTCTGATTGGTCTATTATTCCTGTTCTGTTACCTTATGTTCAGTTCTTTTCCATTCTTGAGTAATTTATTTTTGTTTTTCCAAGTCCTAAAAGTGATCTGATATAGTCACATAGATCTTTTATTGTATTTTCTACCTATACTTCTCACCAGTACAGTTTGCTCTTATGCTTTTAATAAGGTTGCTTACTTTGACTGACACTTCTGCTGTACTATTTTACCTCTAGATCACGTTCCCAATACACCTTGTTTCATTTTCAGTGATTTTATTGAGGGGTTTTTTGTTTTATAACTTTAGTGACATCACTTTATTTAAAATATTCAGAAAACGCACTTCCATCTTTAGAAGCTGAAGTAAATAAGCAAAGACGGAAAAAGTGAGTCTATATCTTTTCACTTGTATCTGTATAGACATATCTAGTTCTGATCAGTTTCATGTTATATTTCTATTACTCTTGCTGTTTTAATCAGTTTTTGATAACATATTTTATTCACAATAAATGACATTTATATAAGTCATTTTTAGTTATTTTTTGCAGTTACTGTTTGCTCAGAATGGGATTTTCAAAGGCACATTGACCCAGTTTACTTTTCCAATTGAAACTCCCTTTCTCTATTGCTGAGTGCCTCTTTCCTGTATTAAATATAATCTTTTCAATATAAAGGAAATCCTTCTCTTATTAATGTCCATGGCAATTTTATATTGACTTCAGTGGGCCCTGGATTAGGTAGCAGACTCAGAGAAGTTATGAAGAGATAAGTAGGAAACAAGGGTAATGGCTGAGGCTGTGAAGTTTCTAAGTATTTTGTCTAGTAGAAGCTCTGCTCAGTCCCCACTGTGGTAATCCTATTAATGTACTACTCTTCGTTTGACTTTTAAATAGACAGACCAGTGATTCCACCAAATGTGCTAGAACACTTCCATGCATTCAGGATACGCTGAATAATATAGTTACTGCAATATGGTATTCCTGGAATGTATGTACAGCACAAAGACAATGTTTCCTAATTTTTGTCTTGTTGCTTTTTTATAATTGTGTAGCTTGATTTCATTCTGTGGTTTTACTTACCTGTGACAATATAAAAAAAAAAATGTAGGCACATTATTCAAGGATGTTCCCACTCCCACAATGAGAGCAGTAGAGGGGAGAGAGAAGAGCCAGAAATGTTGCAGTGAAAGACAGTTAAGGACATTGGACATGCATTGATTCAAACTAGGTTTCGTTATTTCTGCAGTTTACCGAATGTATTGGTGGGGATTGCTTTCTTTGGAGATGTATTTTAAAAAGGCAAACACAATTACAGAACTAGCTGTATGATGGCATGGCATCACCAGTCATTCATTCCCTACCCAATAGAGAAAGCATCAGAATTTCACCATTTTGTGGTTTAGTAAGACTTTATTCCCCACAGAGTGTACTCCAGAGTACAGATTATTTATTTCAGCTGAGCTCTGGAAACAAGATTTGTATATTATCATCCAGCAATCCCTTGCCAATGCAGCCAGCAATGGGGAGATTCAAAAATGTCTAATCAATTAGACTAGATTATTGGGGACATATCAGTTATCAGGGCTCCACTGCACTTGTCAATATACTCACACACGAGGAAAATACATCCTCCAGTCACAAATCCTTATAATCTTTATACATCTTAATAGACAGGAGGAGATGCTGCCTGAATTATAAAAACTATAAAAAGTCAAAGTTCCTCATTAAATCACATGATAAGTCATATAACTATACATCCATAAAACACCCATATCAAGATGTATATTTTTAAAAGCTGTATTATTCAGTAACATATTAATTTTTTATTGGAGACTACCTGCTAGTATATATTGTGAGTTGATATAATAAAATAATAAGACAAAAAAATTAATAGATCCAGCCTAGTGAACTCCATAGTCGGCTTTCCATTCCAATTGTACCTAACTTGACAGTTAAACTAAAGGATAACTCTGATGAAATCCAGCTATTTTGAACAGCCAAAGGAACCGGAAAGAATATCCATGGTTTGAATTTAAAACCTCTGTGAAACAAGCATATGTACTTCCTGGGTTTTTTCCTCAGTCACATTACTGTAAGTTAAGCTCAGGTGTGAATTTACAGCACACTAACTACACTACCATGATTTCCCGTGTGGATATTAGGAATGCATAATAACAGTATAATAAGAACAAATCGAACTGAATCCTTCCTTTGGTAAAACAAAACTTGGTAGGAGTTGTCTTAGCTAAGGGAAAAACCACGGACAAAAGGAAAAAAAATCTAGATTAATGTATTTACATAATATTATTTGAACTTCCACAAAGTGGATTGAATAATATGTGTTCATTAATAATGCATTTGATGATTCACTGAGAAAAATTATCTCATATATTATTCACAAATATTATTCCAACATGTCTAAAAAATATCTTGCACAAAAGTTACGGCTTCAAGTCTCCAGTGTGGTCTGCAGTACCACATTCATATCTGTGAATCCTTACTGCTGCGGCTCCCTCAGCTCTTTACGAGATGACACTTGAGAGTCAGACAGGTTCTAATTAGTGAGGCTCCATTGTAATAGTACATTCTGTGAAAAAAACTTAGGGTTTGGTCCTGAGTCTTTGGTCTTTCAGTATTTTACACTCAGAAAAGTGTTATTCTTAATACATTTCAGACAGTTCAATATATCTTCCATTTGGTTGCTGAAAGTACATTGATTTTTTTTTTCCACAACACCTATACCCAAGCAGAGGAAACTTCTCCAATAATTAGTAATAGTGGTCACATATTACTAACAAGAAAACTTGACTTCAAATACTTTACACTTTTGACAGAGTGCAAATACAAAATGTGGGTTGTAGACAAATATTTTCATGTTTATTGTTTCCACTTCATTTCACGCAAGTGGAACTCATACATTTAAACATGCTGGTATCTCTTTAATCATTTATCTTCAGGCAAAGGTACCTAGAACTTATGCTGTGTCAAGTATATCCCTCCTAAGCATACATTTTCATGGCTTATGTCAGCTCTAGGTAATGAGTATCCTTGTTGTAGCCATGTGCACGCAGACAGATTTTTCACTCTGAGGACTGCAGAGGCTATTCTTCATATTATTCTGACATCAAAATCAAAGGGGCACCTTTGAGGTTGCACTGTAAAGTGAGATGATGCATAAATTGTCCCGTACACACACTTACCCAGGTAAAGGTGCAGTCTTTCACAAGCTTAAGTGAAGCTTGTGGTCCCATTCAAGACAGCTGAAGTCAGCTCCTCTTCTAGCTAAAAATAATATATAATGGAAACCTCTCGTGTCAAACTTTGTCAAACAGGAATCAAACGTGTCATTTATATGAATACATATATGTTTTGTCCAGAGAATGGTGATCTCCGCATATAAGACAAGGCCTCCATTCAAAGGGGGTTTCTAACCTTGGTCCTAGAAAGAACTACATGCATGCCAGTCTTCCCAAACAGGAATAATGCCTTTATATTCCTTGGCATCACTCACATGCACTCACCTATTTTTAGGCAGAATATTTTAGAAGCTAGGTAATCACAAGCAGATGGCAGACATAACGAACAGGTGAATAAGCTAGCACTAATGTTCAGCACAGATCTGATCCAGCTCTTTTGAACCCCATGGAAGTCAGCGTCAGCTAAACTAAATCCCTCTCCTTCTGAATGTCCATGTGGTGAATAATGTTTTGACTCATTCTCTCATTCTGATTTTAAGAAGTTCTCATTGTAAAGTGCTAAGGAAGGAAAATAACAAGAAACTGAGGAAGCTGATGAAAATTAATTTTTGAATGATTGCTTGATCAGAGAGAAGAAAAGTTATAACCAGCACAATTAATAGTCTTACATTTAAAAACTTTTAATTAGTAGTTACATATGTTCTTCTTGGATGTAGGAAATAAATATTAACAAGGCCCACAACATTCAGTTTTGATGTATACAGGTGCAACATCACAAATTCATACTCATTCACATCATGTCTGAATTTGTCCCCAGCAATGTAAGATTGTTTTGATGTTACAAATATTTGTGGAAGAAAATACCTAATGAATGATTCTGAGAAGCCAAAGATGACAAAAAGCATATTGCAGAAAGCTCAAACTCTGATAGGAAATGTTGGGAGTTTTTTTCTTTGACTGATTGGATAGCTTCCACATGGATGAAATACATGCTAAATTATTTACAGATAATTACATCGCTGTGCTGTTGCTAAAATATTAAGACACCATTGTCCCACAGGAGAAATTGTGACAGACATTGGCACATCAGCTAATGAATAGCTGTGGGGTAATGGAAAAAAAGAGCTACCACAAGACCCTGGTATTAGGAAACAGAATGTCTGTAAGTAATCCACACTCAGAGAAAAATGTCACTTTCTTTTTCCCCCTCCCTCCTACTAATTACGTATAGAACAAATGTTCAACATTTGGTAGATGTTGCTTGAAGGCAATTTTTTCTGGAAACAGTCTCAAGGCCTCCTCCAATCCCTTTTCATTATAAGAAACTATGACCTAGAAATACTGAATAATAACCTTCAACCAAAAATATTCTCAGATACTCACAAAAGACTGGGCAGCCTTTTTGGAGAAAAGATGCATCGCTGCCAACAGAGGGATACAGTTTTCATGCAGTTTTTGAAGTTATGGGAGGTTGTTGTTTCACATCACAGAGTGAAACAATGAGAACACTCCCAGGATATACAGCCAATATATGAGCATTACAGAATTGAACAGCTAGTCTGCATTTTAAACAAATATTTAAACATTAAAATCTGCTGTCATCTGCCAAATTTCACCTTTTATTTAAGTCAACTGAAAGAATAGTACCTGGAATATTGATGCTGAAAAAATACTTGGAAATTATTGAAAAGTAAAGATTTGCATGATCTGTTTTCTCGAAGATTATTTTCTTTTTTAGAAAATAAAAATTTCCGTTAACCTAGAATTACAGGATTGAACGCAGCCCAAAGGTATCCTTTAAAATAAGTACCTACTTTCATAGGACATACTGTGGTACCTGGACGGGGGAAAGGCGCATCATTGTTAAAAAAATAATCCTCATAAACTCTGGCTGTAATTCTGCAGAACCATGTGTATTAGTGCTAATCCCAAGGATCTACATGGCCTCAATCTACCATAAGTGTTAGGAACCTGTCTTTAAGACACCACATTGTGCCATTTATCTAACATAATAGTCACCTGCATGTTTGTAGTATTAGTATAAAAACAGTTCATAAAGAGGTCATCTGTTCAGCAGGCAGATTAAGCAGCGTCTCAACCAACAGTAAAGCAAATGAGACATAAGCACAGCCTTGATGTGTATGCTTATGTTCTTTTCTGAATAGAAATTAAAGGCTTACAAAATTTACATTTCTGATTTGGGGATATAAGTAATATTTTTAGAAAAAAGAATATACCGAAGTATAAATGTGCAATGAGATTTATAATTCCCCCTGGGAATCAGAGTAAACTATTTACCTAATATTCAACTATTCCTTTGAAAGCATCCTTCTAACAAAGCACATTTTTCTGGTATTGAGCTATACTAATGTGAAAGGTGTCACTTACTGCTCTGAGTAAAGATTCGTATGTTTGGACTAAATTGTATTATATCATAAAGTTAATACAACTTATTATTGCAAAACACACAATATAAGTAAAAAGGTAAAATATAGTAGCAGAAAGTCATACAACTTCCAATATGATTCAAATGGTGGAGTAAGGTATTTCTTACAGAAGAAAATTTGAAGACAGTGGTGCCTTTTGTCCCCCCATTCAAAGCCAAGCAACGTCTCCTTACATTTGTTGTTGTATATGACATGTTACTTTGAACTGGGTTTTATGATTGTCTCATGTATGTCATGTTAAAATGTGACATGACAGTTTTGTTAGGTCAACAGGAATGAATAAATATTCACATGACTTTTTCTATTATTGGTTCCTGGTGAATGTTAGCTTATTGGTATATCCCTACACTCAAAAAAAACCTGTTTGGAAACAATTCTGCTCAAATTCACAACTTGAAATTTTTTGTCTCTCTCCTAAGTTTGAAAGAATGATACCATAATTTTATCCTCAACTAACAATTGTGATGCATCTCAGTGGTTTATGATTTCAGTTGAGCATAAAGCAGCAAGAACAGATTTGTTCTGAAGAAAAAAAGATTCTTGCCTGAAAATATTTCCGTAACAGAAACAGCAAGCTATATAGCTAGAATAATTTCTCATTACAGAGCCAGATTCACTGCAAGAGAGAGTTTGTCCACTAGCTGAAAAGTAACTTCCTGGCAGCCTTTACCATCGGATTCTAAACACTGGCAACAAAATGAACAATCCTCTACTTTAGCAAAAACTCCTAGAAATGCCAGAAGTTCAAATGTCTTCTACTCTCTTAAATAGATACTTTCCGAGCTTTGTCTCTGCTGTCAAAAAAAAAAAAAAAAGGAGATTATACTATAATACGTGCATTAGCTACCTTGCCGCAAGTCCTCAGGGAGGCCAGGCACTGCAGTTTTAAATGAGATAAACCAGCGGTGAGCAGAAGTGTTGACATCAGCTTTATCACAGAGAAGACTGCAGACGTGTGACCTTCACTGTGGTTTCACAGTGAGGTGACAACGGCCAGTTACCTTGTCACATCTCTACCGTTTCCATCCCTGCGGAAGAGGAGACACAGCATGAGTCATAGCCTGAGATCGGACAGATTTTAAGCGAGACAGCCTGCACCCTGGCAGATAGGGGTCTAAGGCCCATGAAAATGGGAGAAGCCAGGCTGTAGCTTAGTACCAAAGCAATTATCCAGTATGAGAAGACAGCTACGCCCAGGCCTTGCTTTCCTTCCCCCTCTTCTAAGCCTTCCATTAGCTCCCTGAAATGCTGTTGCTCCAGCTGGCTGAAGGTAGCACAGTCCAACCTTTATTTCCCTTTTGTGAGCGAGAAAGATACCTAGATAGTCTTGTTCCTGCTGTTTATTTGCAGACTTTTAGCTAGCTCAAGCAATCTTTTAGAAGGAACTTTTCCAAATACACTGAAAACTGGAAACTTAAATCCTGCCTGAAAGTCAGTTTGTACTTTTGAAGAATCTCCCTCCAAAAGTTAAGAGTCAGGGCAGATGGTTTATAGCTTCATGTATGTTCCATTTTCACCGCTCTGAAAAAATGACTTAGTATGTACATGCTCTATATCATCTCTGTCATCTTCTAACATGTCATTCTACTAAAATGGAAGAAGTATGCAGTCACTCTGTAAATTTCATTACCACAAATGTAGAGAAATAGTAAAATGCAGCCTGATTTAATAAGTGTGAAAGAGAGAAGAGAATACACAGGTAGGAACACAATCAGGACTCTTTTCAAGTGGATACTAAAGTGTAGCCTGAGATTTACTTGCCATTGTCACAGATAAAAGGGATAATTAATGATTCCTGAACTTAAGAGATAAAAGATACTGTTGGATTATGTTAATTTTCTTGTAATAAGGCACAATAATAGACTAGCCTAGCCTGAAGTCTCTACTTCCTTGAAATTCTTTCCAGCTATTTCCTTGCATGAAAATACACAAAAACTACAAGCAAAATATATCGTGTGCAATTTGGCACAAAGAATTGTGTCTGGCAGTAATCTTTTTTCTGCATTTGCACTGACTTATCATAAACATCTTACTCAACACATTCATCTAGAATACTTGATTATTCTTCCTGTATATCAATAGATATTGTGCAGAAACTGGTACAAAATTTGCCCATAACTTTAGAAGCTGTTCAGTGTAGGATGTTAAGGTTTGGTAGCATGGAGGCTGCAAGGTGGTGTCTGTGGATGGTCAGGGGCTGCCCTGTGCCACTCACAGCCAGCTTCAAACGGGGGAAGTGAGCGAGTGGCTGGGCAGGAGTTTGTCAGCCAAGGCCAACCCGCCGCATCTAGGAATAAGCCACTGCAGTGCATTATTTAAAATATAGACAAAAAAGTAAGGATTGAAAATAATGAGAGCAAAGGGAATTCAAATCACCTCCTGTCCAAAACAAAGCTTTCTGAATCGTAAAATCTGGAAAACTCAAAAGAATAATATCTGTGTATATTTTTAAAAAGTTACATAAGAAACAAAATAGCAACTTCCTTCCTTTCAGGAATGATGAAATAGTTCCCTTAAAGCTAAAACAAAATTTCAAGTATTTGGCTGTGTTGTTCCGACTTAATTGCATCAGTAGAATGCAGGTTCTTACTTGAATCAACTAACTTTTTAAAAATAAGAAATAATAATTATTCCTTCAAAAATATTTCTCTTTACAAAAAAAAGGTTTTGTGGGTTAAGAAAAGCATACTCCCACCATTTTCTAATTCTTCTAATAGCTATTATTATACGTATATCTATTTTTTTGTTTCAAAAATGCAATATTTAGAAAACATTTTTCCCCTTTTCCCAAATTCCTCTGCTTGTCAACACATTACAGTAGTTATTAAATCAGTACCTTAATTATTCATACAAAACCTTGTTTCCAGAAGTATACCTCCGAAGCAGTTGAAAAGGCTTGTTATTTTTATTCATTTGTAATGCTGCCTCTAATTTTAATTCTTGTAAACAACATTACAATAAACAATCCCTGTCCCTGCATATAGAAAGAAGCAGCATCAGGTTCACCTCAGGTATTAATACTCAATTCCCTGAGGTGTGTATGTGGACATAGAGTCAGCTGCAGTTTCCACAAGGGCTGGGTGGATGTGACACGGCAGCGATCCCTCCATTAACAGGGCAGAGCACATGCAGCGCCAAGTGGTGGGGAGGAGGTTACTGGCCACAAACCTGCTCTCCTTCCCGCTCCCCCCAACCTGGCTGTATCTGATCCTTCCAAAGGTTGGCTTGATTTGTTTTCCTCCCCCTTTCTGCAGCGCTGAACCACTACCAAATAAACACAATGTGAATGGGATGTTTACACATAGCCACTAAAACTGGACAGCTGAAGACAGTGTACGATGGTCATTGCACTGAATAAAGCAGAATAAGGTCTTGAGTTTGGCAGTTTTCTGACCAATAGGCAACACCGGCATCGGTATGCCTCAAATATTTTTACAAGAAATTTCATCCCTGGCATGAGATTCAAATTCCACCAAATTTTTTGTAGAAACTAGAATGTACACATGTGGAAAAAAAACACAAATTAAACTTTTCTAATGCCAATATGCTTCGTCAAAAATTGTAGTGCGGTTCTAGTTTTGTCAGTATAATGAAGAATGAAAATTTGGCTTTTTCCTCAAACGTAAGCTTTCCTACTGATCTTTTCTTAATATCTTGTACTTCATTAACAAGATCTTTCCCTGACAAAAAAGGGTATCTACACAAAAATCTTGGTTGCTTTAAAAAAACCCAATTTTGTATTAGAACAATTGCTTGAAAGTATTAAAGTCTGTGAATGAAAAGAAACAAAGATGACAGGCTAGAGTGATTACTCATTATTTATGCAATGACGAAGCTTGTTTCCACTTCATAAGTTCAAGATAATTTCTCACACAAATAATATAGTAAATCTTCCATTTTTCTTTCATTATAATCAATAGGAACCATAATCACTTCAAGTACATGATAAGTGACTCTGTCAAATCACATTTGTTTTGATCAGCTGGTATTTTAGGAGATTTCTTGATCCTGACCATTCTTTTGCAGGTAATAATCTTTTTTAATTTGCACATCGCTGCTTTCATACTTGATGGCCTCTCAGTTAACGCTCACTAAAACAGATAAATGGATTCTGCCGCACTGTCCCAATGGTGACAGTTTATCCTTGTTCTACACTCACGAGTATTTTGTCTTGATTTTATACATTAGCTGATCATGGGAGCACTTGCACGGCCCAACCTGATCTTGTACAGCCTGGATAAGACCAGCTGTTAGGGCAAAAACATGTGTGTGAGTAGGGTACACAAATGGAGCACCCCAAAATGTCTGAGAGGCCATTTCTCCAATATTCAAGTTAAAGAACCATCAGCTGGGTTAAACCATAACGGGAACTTCAAGGAGACTTTTGAAACATATTTCAAAAGGAGTGTGAAGTATGAAAATTTGTAACAGTGGGAAGAGGCCTTGGAGCAGAAACTGGAGGAGTGATGCAGCACCGCTCACAGTCACCCCGCAGAGCCAGGTCAAGCAGCCTCCCCGTGGGACACTGGCAGCAGCCAGAGTCCAGCTAGGGGAGTGATGGAGCAGGCGCAGCAGGCAGGGACCCGCGCCCAGGTGGGGCACAGAGCAGGAGCACCCACCTCTCCAAGAGCTGGGGCGTGCAAGCCAGGGAAGGCACCCACTCTGGAGGGCTGGGGTGCTGGTAGCCCACCCCGCCAGTGACGGAGGGAGGCAGGGGCTGGTGAGAACTATTTGGTGTTGGTTTACAAGGTTGCTTTGAAATTTGTAGTGTTTATTAATAGCTTGTAAGTGCCTCGTATTTTCATTTATCTGCTGTATTGCTGATACTGAACCTGAATATATAGTTCACTGGTTGCTGGTTAATTACATGTCATTGATAAATCAATAAACCACTTTGATCACGATTTGATTTAAACTGCATGAACTGAGCAGTGTTTTCCTGCAACACCTGGTGTCTTCTGTCTGTTTTGAACAAGCAAGGAAATGCTGATGGTAACTCTTATTAAGCAGAATACAGATATTTAAAATTTGAAAAGGTCTTCCATTAATTATGAAAAATTCATTAATTTTGTTTTAACAAGAATACTGAAACAATAACAAGTGTAGCTTTAACATCCTTACTAAAGGACAGAAGTTCAAGGACCTAATTAGATTAGTAATTTTCTCATAAATTGTGAAATATATCAATCCCATTTATAATCTCTCATCAACTTCTAATCAATGAATGATTCTCAAAGGCAGTAATAAATCCACATCAGTGAGATGTTGCAAGTCAACAGTGTTTGTGCTTTGGGGTTTTTGCACCAACCAGTGTTCAAATCAACACTCATTGACTGTTATGGCAACTCCCTCGGCCCTCTAAACAATGAAATGGCCAATTACTATTATTCTCCTTACACAAGCAGCCATGGATCATGTAGAATGTGCATGGACATATTTTGGAACCATACTATGCAGAGAACTGAATTTTTAATTTGACAACCACTTAAAAATCAATTAATTATTGATTTAGGTAGATCAGACACTTGTTTATCTTTTTCCAATAAAAAATGTTTATTTCTTTCATTTTTAAAAGTAAATAAAGAACTAGGTCCATAAAACCTGAGATGAAAAGCAGTACCTCACTTTTCTACTTTAGGATGAACCATAAGACATACATGTTGCAACCTGTATTAGTATTTCTTCTCTGTCTAATTTAGAGTGGAAAAAATCCAATTAATGTTGTTCACTTCTCCAGAAAGTGATTCTGCCAAGGTGATTTTAGTTAAATGTTCTCCATACAAAGTTGTTCAATGCAACTGGTTGAATATTCATTGGACCTGACAAAAAGAAGAGTGTGATCCAGACATTGGAGTATGGATATTAGGGGACTCACCCAGAGGGTAGGACCCCAAGTTTGAACTCATTCTGATCATGGTTCTTCATCACTTATATAGAGATCACTAGAAAACAAATTTTCATTCACGGATCCTCTATCACCTAAACTAATGTGTTGACAGTATAGCTGCAAAATATTGCCCCTTTACAGTTTACAGAGCCGCCATTATGATGTTTATATAAAATTTACTTCAATTCTGTTGTAGGTACCATGAATACCTGACATGTCATTTGAAAGTATTGATGCAGCAATATTGTTCTGTGAAGAAAATATTTTTATTCTCCAAACCTGCATTTAAGGGGGTTCTTTGTAAACTGCAATGACAGGCCAGCCATCGTGCTTCAGGCAGTTTGTTGTAAGCTCTTAAATTTTAACAGAACTGAAAACTAAGTCACAAAGCTTAATTGCAAAGGCAGTGGGTTCAGAAGTATAATCTCTTTCAGTCCCTCAGCTCTGCTGAGTTATCGCACTTTTTCTTGCAAGACCACCTGTACAAGAAGAAAAGTAAAATTAATGAAGGCTCTTAAGTTCATGAGGTATCAGCCTCCTTTTATAATTCCACCATTAGCAGAAAATGTAAATAAAATGAAGACACTGAACGCTTCAGATAGTTCTCCTCTGTGCATCCACAGTTACCCACTTGTTTAGCCAAATCTGCGACCATGTAAAGTCAGCAGAGTGCAAGCATATTAAAGGAACTACTCACAATGTGCAAAAATTTAGCCTAGCTGCACATTTTTGGAAGATCAGGCTACAAAGAGTCAGGGAAAATGAACAAATATAGGATAGTTCTAAAAAATGAAATGAAAAAATTATGCTGCTCCAGTAAGATGTGCAGTAAAATGAAATCTTGGAGGATGCCAAGGTCCTAAACTAGCCCACCAAACCGTATAAAGGATTGAAGAAAAATGGCTAATGAGCTAGTCAAAGTCACAAAGGACATTTCCTCTGCCTGATATGTCCTAATTGCCTGATATTACACTGATACAATCCTGGAGTAAGACATTAATTAATATACCTTAAGACACCAAAAATTTACTTCATAAATGAACTGCATGTGAATACTGGAGACTGAAACAGAAAATTATGCAGATACATGGTAGATGTAACTATACACCAAAGGCCATGTCAAGGTCAAAAACCTCCTTGCAGAGAACTGAAGTTGTATCTATACAGGTAGGAACAGATGGATTCTGTCCTGGTGAAGCAGTTCCAGAATTTGGAGTTTGTGGTGAATAACTAAGTGTGACCTCCAATTGTGATGTTGCAACCAAGGGCTTAACACAAGCCACCAGTAAATAAATAACAAACTAGTTAGCAGCCAAATAGATGAGACTTTTCTTCCATGTACAGACCTGGTGAGATAGATACTGGAATATTGTGTTCTGTCTGTCATGATTCTAAAAATATTGAAAAGCTGGGAAGAATTCAGAAGAAACTGAAAAGTGTATGTGAGGGCTTTGCAAACTTTACAACAAAAGACATTTTTCTCTCTTATCAAACAGATGCTTAAGAGTCCTTCTTGATTAAAAAAAAAAAAGTTTTTTAGTGCAGTATGTAGACACACAAATGTCTCATGTCAGAAAGACAAGACTAGATAAATTCAAGCTAGAAGTGAACCTTTTTATTTCAATGGTATACATGATTCACCATTAACATAAGCAACAGCAGTAGATTTGCCTCTTGTCAAGACACTGAAAGCAACTTTTTTTCCTAAATTTCCTAAAAGAAATTTTTGAGTCTGTCTTTAAAAAAAAGTTTTCTAGTTCACTTTCAAAAGAAACCTTTTTCCTTATTTCTCTGTTCAATACTTTCTAAAAACTTCTGAACAAAACCATTTTCAAAACTGAATTATTTCATTTATTAAAATCTTAGAACATTATATTTTTATTTTCCTAGATACTTTTCTATTTCCTATGCAGATCTCTAGCTATTACTTACATAATTTTATAAAATGTATTTTTCTACCTAGTATTTTTCTACCTAGGTTTTGTAAATTGTGAATACGTGTGTTAACTCTAACCATGACACAGAGATTTTCATATGGGACAGACAGGCCATAGATTTCTGCAAATATAAAATGCAGGTGATCTCCATACCCAGAATTCGACGGGTTTCTTTCCATAATACTCTCAAATGCTCATGAAACCTGACAATGCCACACTGTGTGGTATCATAAATAGCTTACATTTCCTCCCTTCAAATTAATAAAACGTAACAAATTTAAGACCTTGGCAGCTTGGTGACACTCTTGTTTTGTATTTCTGCACATATTTATTCAGATATATGCAGAAAAACAGATGCCTTTTTACAGTTTGGTTATCCGTGCTAGTGACCTTAGGGCTGGTTTATGCAGGCTTTATCTAAGCTTTATTAATTGCTGATTGTAGAGGCAGGGAGGTAAATAAGAGTGATTGCTGTTGTAAAAGCAAGAGATAATCGTTACTCTTCAGAAAAGTTGGCAGGATAACACAGAAAACTTCTAATGAAAAATCATTCTAGCAAGACTTGTAGATTTCTTTAGGTTTGCTCACCCCACCACTAACTCCCGAAGCCAATGAATTTAAATATATCTATTAAAGAGTACACTAGCATGAATTAAATTTGGAAATCAAGTTTGTAAGTACGAGTTTAGGAAACTAGGCAGAAAGAAACTTAACAGGATGGTCCTGATACACAACCATCACATCTTCTCAGTAAAAGGGTAAAATAATTTATTTTGTTGGGACCAAGCCTATGGCAAAAGTGCTTTGCATTAGCATTTTGCATCTCTCTAATGCAGATCCCAAAGAATTTAACTTTCTTAAGTCTTTTGTTAATCTCAATACCCTGTTATGGATAAAAAGTCAAGTAAAGAATTTATCTTTACTCTAATTAAAGAATACTTAAAATATAACCAAACTGCAACAAATAGCTATTACTATTAGTTTAGTTATAGAGATAGTAACACACTTTAAATACAAAACAAACTGATTAGCTCCTAAGTTTGTATTTCTTTTAGTAAGTGACCACTGGTGGATATCCATAGAGCCTCTGTTTATCAGCCTATGTCCACACCTACAAGGTCTCTGATGTCAGCCCAAGTCTGTAGTCCTGTCCACTGCGTCGTAGTTATACTGCAGAAATAATTCACCCTTACAGAGCACAATTACTTGTTATGCCTGCTACCATCAGAATTATTAATGATGGCAATTATTACACACAGTTATACAAAGGTAAACAGAACTGAAACAAACTAGACACCTGGTTATTAAACAATTATTGGTCCAACTAAGGAAGCTAAACCAAAACTCCAATCATGCCAAAACAGACCAGACAAAGGAAGCCTGGCAGCCACAAGCCTGCTGCTGCCTGTGCTGTTCGCTTAATACAGAGCTAAAGCTCTGACAGTAGGGACGTCAGTTCTGTATTTACTGGACTACAAGGATACTCATTGTGCTTTTAAATTTTTTCCTGCAAGAAGCGGATTTGTTACAAGAGCGTAAGAGCATTTTGTGCATCCTGTATATCTGAATAACGGAATCAGATATCTAGATCAACAAAACGTCAGTTTATGCAAATCTTTCCAGTTGTAGACTAATCCTTCACCATGGTCCAAGCTCCTTCATCTGCTTTAATAAATGTGAGAGCTAATCCTTGATCTTCCTAAACCATTGGGAACCACTATATAGAATCATCACAGAATCATAGAATAGTTTGGGTTGGAAGGGACCTTTAAAGGTCATTGAGTCCAACCTCCCCTGCAATAAATCGGGACATCTTCAACTAGATTAGGTTGCTCAGAGCTCTGTTTAACCCAGCCTTGAATGTTTCCAGGGATGGGGCATCTACCACCTCTCCAGGAAACCTGTTGCAGTGTTTCACCACTGTCACTGTAAAAATTTTACTGTCATTCACAGAGCAGTGTGGTTGATGCGCCTGAGGGATGGGATGCCGTCCAGAGGGATCTGGACAGGCTCAAGAAGTGGGCCTGTGTGAACCTCATGAGGTTCAATAAGACCAAGTGCAGTGTTCTGCAACCCCCAGTATCAATACAGGCTGGGGGCTGAAGGGATTGATATTCACTGTTGATATGAATATTGCCCGTGAGCTGCAAAAAACTTATCTGATAGATTTTTCAGAGGTCTCCTTTCCATTGGCCAATGCTAGATAGAAGGCAAAACCCCTGAGTTGGCCAATTTTGCGGCTCCAAGGAAAATCCCATTTTGATCTGGGATCTTGAAATACTGGCAACAGAATGCTGCTCACAGTACAGGTTCCCACCTATCCCTATGTGCTTCCTGCAGTCTTGAGATTAAAAAGTAGAAAAGAGTTTTACCCATTTCTGCTTCCCTGAGGAAACAGCAGATTTTCTACTCTGTAGACAATAAGGGAACTGGGATTTTGACTTTCAGCTTAAATTTAGACAGGTTAAACCCTGAGTTCTGGTGCAGACACAATACATAATGGGAACAAGCCACTCAGTAGGCCAGAAGAAAAAAAAAAAATTGTTCTGCAAACACTGTGCTGTGGAGCACTGTCTCCTGGGAGCTAGCAGAATCTGACTGCTTTAAAACTTTATGAAGTGAGCTTGTAAGAATATTTGGGAAGTGCATGTAATCAATTGAATGCTGCTTAAGTAAAGATCTGGGCAGAACGTCCTGCAACTAACAGGGCTTTTCCATTACTAACAACATTTTCAAGTGATGACAAGAGATACTTGCAGAATCAGAAATTCAATAACCTCCTCCATATGTCTGAACAGAAAAGAACTAGAACCAGAAGGAAATTAAAATTCATAGTGTTTCCTGCCTTTACTTCAATATTTGCAACCAGAAAAAGGCATTACAAAACAGGGTACAAAACTTTTCCTACAGGCTGTTCTTGACATCTACAAAGTTTACATGAAACTGTGCAGGATGAGCCAAAAGACTGCAGATCGGTAAGTTCAAGGCAGATGCTAACTTAAGTATGGCAGCCACGTATTGCCATATTGGGCCTTTTTTGCAGAAATCTCTACATGCAGCAGGTTCATTAAGGGTAAAGTATGGCATGAATATGGGTCTATAAGAAACTGTAAGAAAAGTTATGTTGGAGCTTGGGGCTATCAGCCAGGATGGCATACATCATGCTAGATAGATAAGATATAACACCATGGAAAAATAATTGATTTCCTGATAACACAAAAAGACTTAGCTGTAGCCTTTTTAATAGAGTGCCAAATAAAGAATGAATTTTAGTTAGTGAGGACAGGGACCTTTTGCTTCTTTTTAAAATTTAGACTAATGAGTGGAACAATTGATATACTTTTAGTAGGCAATGACAGAATAATAAACAACCACCATTGCTTCATTGTTGCGGTAGTCTGAGCATGTTTAACAGAGTTGTCTGTTTTGTAAGATATCAGTAAAATCTTATCACATATATTCCCAACCTTGAATGACATTTTAAAAATACATTGAGAATTATCCACAAGCAAACACACTTTAAATTCTCATCAAAAAGGATGGATTTTAAAAGGTAACCTCTGATTCAATTGTTCTTAGTCATACATAAACACACACATATCAGTCACACATATATGTATTCATAACAAAGGTGTATCTTAAGCAAAAAAATGCATGTAGCTATTCTCCATAAAAATATACTTCATCTATACAATATTAAAGGCATTCTAACACTCTATCCAAAGCCATGATTTAAGGTTGTTTATTAAAAAAATAAAATAGAAAATAAACATCATTGTTGTGTTCAAAAACCTTTATTTGATCTAAGGATCATGCCAACATTCTAATTAAACAGTTCTGAAGCTACTAATAATATCTCATTAAAACGATGCTATAAAAGTTGAGTCTGCTGGGGATTAAGATACAGTTGGATTATGTATATTCACATTTTTCTGTCTGTTTGCCAAGGCTTTAGAAAAGATTTTGTAGCACTCATGAAGCAGGAAAACAAGTTTCTGTACTTGACGTTAAACAGATGTCATTGTTTTGTAACAGCACAAAAAGTTCAAGGTAAATCTTTCACAGTGATGACTTCCTTGATAACACTTATTAAAAATCTTACTATATGTAAGAAGAATTGGTAACATTTTCAAATTACTCAATATTGTCAGAATCCTTGGGTTTTGTTCATCTGTCTTGAAAGTAATCAATTGGGTCTATTTCCTCAACTGAGATTTCTGGAAGATCATTAACAAGTTTAAATTCAAATTAAACAAGATTATTTCCTTTTTAAAAATCTCAGTAAAGCAAGGCACATGCATCCCCATAGTTTATTCAGTTGGTTTCTGTCTCATTTTGCCCTTATCATGAAATTTCAGGGCCTAGTTCGGTACACTGTGCTCAGCTATGTTAGCTTAAATACGGGATGTGGTTTTACTCATTACAAAGCCAACAAAACTACACCAATTTGGATAATCTTAGGATATACCTCAAAGTAATCCACAAATAAAGACTCAACTGATGGAAAATATTGGCTACTCATGACAAATTTTGTGGGTTTTTAAAAATGCAGTGTTTGGTACGTATTTTTATTTTAAACTGAATTTGCAAAAAAACTCAGTCTTTTCCAAGTAAGTCATAAGTGAGTAACAGTATACATGTTTTAACATAACTGGTTCTTTTTTTTTTTTTCCTTTTTTTTTTTTAAGTAAGTGCTTCTAGGGGGAAATAGGCATTAAAGTTCCTTCACACACCAATTAAATCACAGGTTGAGTTTTAAAGAGAGCACAGCTCTATTACACAAGCTGGAGAAAGCATTCAATGTCTGTCACCCTTGACATAAGGCATCAGAAATGCCCTTCAAAAATCAGTACATTCTCAGGCTGATAATTGTCTGAAACCATTCTTAAAATCAGAAAGAAATCCTTTATTTCACAGTAGAGGAACATAAATCCTAGTGGCTCGAACTTTTAACTACTTTCTTTTAATAACCTCCTTCACTGTTCTCCAGTCAGTTTTTAAATGAACTGAGAAAAATAATGCCAATCTCAACCCTTAAATTAGAGTTGTGGTTTAAGAATTGTTTTCCTTTAACCCTGAAATACAGTCTACCTAATTATTGTCATCACTGTCCTTTTTTCTTTAAAAGAAAATATTGACCCTTCCTGTAGCCGACACTGAAAGGGTGCCCGTAAGTGGCAGCTCTGTGGCACCTAGCATTCAAAGAACCACAGGTTAGAATTCACAGAGAGGAAAAAAAAGAGAGAGCAAAATTAGACATGAAAAGCCGAGATCTGCCTCGAGTCTTGACAATGCTGTATTCACGCTGTGATGTGGGAGACCCAGCCACAGGTGATGGAAGCTAACCTTGGTCCCCAACAGTAGCTGGTTTATAATAGGGGTGATGCCCTCAATCTCTGAGGAAGGGATTTGTGTGGCATCACTCACAAGCACTCTCTGGAAGCAAATGTACTCTGGTCTTAAAGAAAACTAAAAACTCCTGCAAAAGTAAAGCTAGCTTGAACAATGCAGTTAAATGGATGTAAGAATAGAAGCAGAATTAAATGAGAGAGGATGGCAGCTTGGAAACGTAGAGGTCAGGAAGTTTATGACGCTAGGGAGATCAGTGAAATGCTCCATGCTTTGAAAAGAAACTTGCCCGGATACCCCTTCCAAAATCCACCTATTGCCAGAAACATCACTGTCAGAAAAAAATAAGGAGACAGCAATACTTACAAATGTGCTATTCTGTTTCATTTATTTTAATGTTGCCTTGCTCTGCTGGAGGCTTTTTCTAAATCAAGTTCACAGAGGAGAAAAACACACAGATATTAATTTAACTAAAGCAATTCTCGCATCTTCTTCCTTCCGAAACAAAAAAGTTTAAGGCATTCTGTTAGAGGAAAAGATCTTTCTGTACTAGATCAATAGTCCCTGAATTTTTTAGGTGACTTCACTTCTCACTTTGTGGTAGGCTCTTAGCCATTGCAGTATCTGCAGCAAATAAATACAAAATCCTAATGGTGAGAATATTAACGGACTTTGATAGCCAGAGATAAATTCAAATCTTTAAAGAGGAAACCGATTCTAAAATTGTTTTTATTCCACAAAGTACTTGTGGGTGTGGATGTTTCACAAACGCTGGACAAACAGTTATGAAGGCCATGACTGCATTGTACAAGACTTTGGAAGCAGTGCCACTGAAGATATTCTCACCCATGTTTGTTTGCTTCTTTTACATCCGATCAGTTCTTTTGTCCACACCCTGACCAATAGATATCTGTACAGTCACAAAGACAGACATGATATTCCACAATACGGGAACAGGAATGAGCAGCAGGATACAGTGAAACATAGTCTTAAGCTAATATTAGTGCCAATGGGTTTGTATAACGAAATCTATAAAGCCGTCATGAAACCTAGGAGACAATTTACAACATAGAACAGCTTCTTCAGTTGATGTAAATCACCCTAGCCTCTGAATCACCAAAGATTTCATATAATTTTCCATCAGATGTTAAACTGCTAGAGCTTATTCTGATATATAAACTAACAGAGCTTATTTTGAGAGTTTACTGCAATAGAGCTGAATTCTGACAGAAGGTGGGAAAATACCACTGGACTGGGAGCTTGATCACCTCTGAGCTTGTGAAGTTATAGTGCATGCCCAAAGATAGGACATGCAGAAGTATCTTGAAGTTTTAACATTCTAAAATAAATTCTCCAATCCCTAATTTTTTTCAGAGAATTTGCACGTAAAAAATTTTGATACATTTTAACGATGATGTAAAATCAATAGTACCTCCATTATTAATTACAGTACAAAATAAGGACCACAGTTGTCCTGTTTATTCCACGTCTGTTCCTCTTTTTCATATTTCTCCTAGAACTGAATGTGCATTCATGTTATTTTTTAAGATTAACACGATATTTTCTTTAAATAAATAAAAAGAAATCACAAGATACCCAAACCTTGTATTCAACTCTTGTCTTCTTTTCAATCTCAGAACCTCTAATCCATTTTTACTATTTTCATTGGTTATGCTTGCTTTACTTCAGGACAGGCTTTAATTAAATACTCACAATATTTGCTGTAAAAACATTCCATAATTTCTGTGGTGGCTAAAATAAGATCATAGTCATCCAACCTGTACTTCATTGAAATGTTTAATTATATCTCTGCAAAACAGGTGAAATCATAAAACATACCTTCTAAAGGAGATAACAAGCTTTAATTCAGGATGTTTACAACCAAGGGGAATCATATTAACTGCAGATGTTAATTTACCATAACAAGACAGGTCTACTGCTAACTACTCCTTCTTTTAAAAAGAAAAACATTTGAAATAATTATTTTAACTGCAGGTGTTGGTAATGGCTCAGCAGGAACAAAAGTATTTAAAACCCATCCTGTCCTTCGTCTGTGTTTACAACCACAGCTTTATTCATTCTAACAATAGATAAAACATTACTAAAAGCAGCTTGTTTACGTACTTGTCAACAGCAGAAAGGCATCATTTGGGGGACACAGTCCTGCAGTGTGTTTATTGTTCTGACTAAAAAGCCTTTCAACTGTTCTGACTGAAAAGACCATAGCCAAAATTTATGGGCAGAGAAAAACATACTTTTTTTTCTTTCCTTTTCTATCTCTTTGTATTATCCAGTCATTTACCTTATACTCAGAAAGTAAAAATTATTAGTTCTAATTCATTGATTTTTTTCCTCAGGGATTTGGTTTTGGTTTCATTCTAGTCAACATGAGAATGAGTTTGGTAGTCTTGTGCTTCTGCCACCTGAATGTTAGCTGAAAATGCACATAACCACCTGATCCAGGTCATTACAACTGCAAGTTTCTTCTGAGGACAAAGAACTTGAAACATTACTTTTTTTCCCAGTTCACAATTACTATCAGAAGAACAATATGAACCCTTAATAACATGCTTAAAAGTATCTACTATAGAATGTTTACCATTAGTAATGTAAAGATTAATTGTAATATGAAAAAAATATTCAATCTGGAGGGTGGTTTCTAATTAAGAAATATATTTCTGTGCAACTTCATATTGTCATGCCAATCAAAATAGCGATCTGTTGCTACTTAACCATTACATCCCAATGTAAATCTAAATTTAAACTATTAGGAAGGTTTGGAAATGTACTGTCAATATTATTTGCATATTGCCTTACTGCATCTTCCCAAGAAAATGGATTATTCCTTAAAGCAAGACCCGAGATTCAAGAACCATGCAATAATTGTATAAAAGTTTGAGATTAAAAGCAATTTTTCCTTATCAGATCACTCTTGATTATAAAAGCCTTCAGAAAATTGGGTTAATTGCTCATATGTGCAGATCCCTCCTGAGAAAGTATGTAGTTTATCTGGGCATACTATAAACCATGCTAAAAAGTGGTCACAATGGGAAAATTTGAAATCAAAAATTTTAATGCAGGAACTTCTCCCAACTTCAGTTTACCACAAAATCTCTAGAAAGCTGAGCAAATTCTCCATGAACTAGAAGATAAAAAAAACAGCTCAAGCCAACTGATACCAACTGATGGTTACATTGTGATGGTGACAGAATTGTACAAGTTAAAGACCGGCCTCTGATAACACATTATCAGCTATCGAAAACAGAGGTACAAAAATATATTCTCATGATATATAATGTATTGAAAATTGACCAAAAAATCCTCTGGAAAGATCTATATAGAAAAACAGTTTGTTTTTTTCTAGCTCCAGCTAAAGAAAGATGATCTTAGAGGATTTCTCTCATATAGATTCTTTCTTTTTCTTTGAGTACTTCCACATCCTGGTCTGACCTCTTTCTGTGCTCTTTTAGTCCCGAAGTAACAAATACAATAGGTCAGAATGGAACAATTGCTGTAACATTGAGAAGCCAGAGAATTACTTATATTGCTGATCCTTCAATTCCAGGTCTGCCACAGCCACACGGGATTTCACAGTACTTTTCTCATAATGCATAAAAGTTTACAAGTCTTGTCTAAACTTTGAGGGCTTCCAATGTTACGGATGATTCATAGTTAACTTTCTTTGACTGTTCATAGATAAAAAATTAATTGTTTGATACCTGTAAGCATTCAAATTTCACACATCAGTTTGGGCTTTTGCCGATGAATAGCACACAACATAGATAGCAATCTTAATAAGTAAATATTTAAATAGTAACAACAATGGAATTAAAAATAATGCATTGGAGCATGCATTCTTCCTCCCTTGTATCTACATAAAATTTATTTCAACTTAGAAAATCAAAATTGGACTTTTCGTTATAAAAATTTATATCCCTAAGCCAGCATTTAGAAGTCAAGCCATGTCTTTTCTGCTTCACACTTCATCATCAACAGTGACACCAAATTAGATCTCAATTTGAAAACCCAAAATTTGAGCAAATCTGTAGTTTATTTTTCTGCAGATATGTTGATCTGCAATAAACATGGTACTAAAGGCACGAAGTAGTGAGGAATACTCAGGAGATATGAGCTAGCAAACAGAAGTGGTAAGAATATACTTTACTGAGCCATTTCTTGGTGAAAAAAAAAAAGTAAACATTATTTTCTCAAGAAAATACAAACCCACCACAATACCTGTTTCATTCTCTTTGCATTTTGCAGCCTATAATCTGACTTTGATCTGTATCTCTTCTATGTTATGCTCCTGTTCTTTATTAATACATACATGGAAGCAGAAGTAATTTCCAATCCTGGATGAATAAAATTCATATTAAAATGAATGTGATACGCTGTGCATTGGGTATGCTTTTGGATGATTATTCTCACGGCTTATTGAAGTGGCTCAAAGAGAAATTAATCAGTTGCTAACATTGCTATGGTAGTTGAATCAATAATTTTGCTTGCTTTTCAGGATGTCATATTTAAACAGAATAAATAAAGATTATCGGAGTCCACTGTATTCTGCAGCCCCTGTGGAATCTCCTGCTCTCTCTGTCTTTCATCATCACTGAGAAACAGGTATAATTTCTGCACTGTTTTCACATAATGTAGGTCATTCATCCCCCCTTCAGTGGTCCTGGGTGTACTATTCCGTTTGCCGAATTCAACTCATTGATCACTTTGGGGAAAAGTGGAATGATACAGTAATCAGAATCTCTGCTACCTCCTGCTAACCTGGATGCATTCCTAAATAGCTCCCATTATGGACTTCAGTCACATCTTGCATCCCCAGTGCTGATAGCCTAGTCTGTTAACAGGTGGACACAGCTGTTCTACTCTGCCAGATTCAACTTATGGTGATTGTACTTTGAAATATTTGCATAGTTTGTTCCAAACACTATGCACATCTGGTCAGATTTAATGTTACCTTGAAGTTATGGTTTAGCTAAATAAAAAGAGACATTTGTAAATTTTTCAAGGTTTGTATAAATATACATATTTTTAAATATTCTTAGAATACTTTAAAAGACATTTAAGTTTCATGACTTTTGGTTTTGTTTTAGCCACTGAGTTCATTATCATCTTTATTTTAAGAAACTAGCAAGTACAGATAGAAATAACACCTGAGAAATACTCACCTGCTAACAAACAGAAAAATCACTCAACATATTAGAAGGTTCATACTGTAAACAGAATACCTAGTATGCTCGGTTACTGTGACTGCTAGAAAGCATAATTTTTTAAAAAAAAAAGTTATATCTGATACAATGAAAAAGCATTTGTCCCATATATTCTGATATTTTCTGAAATCATGGAAGTACATGACAGGTAAAGAAACATGGCTAGATAAAGAAACAACGGATGGACAGGAGTCGAATAGAAATATTAGAGAATATGAAGAGTAACTTAGAGGGTTCCTATCATGGTCTTGAGTGAGAACAGACTTTTTTTCCTAGAAATATTTTGAGACATATAGCTGCGTTTACTGTGGGGGTTTTATTTACAACAGCTGGGGAGGACTTAACATTAGGGTGGTCATTTGGTAATTCCACAGTTCTTCCCATTTAAAGATACCAAAACCAGTTTCTGAGAACAATGTGAAAAGTCTATGTAAACTCATATCTGTGGGCTTTATCAGGTTGCTGTTTTGAGGTTATTAAGGGCATAAATCTGATTCACCAAGACAGCTCTTAGAAGTTAATTAATACTTTGGAGATCAGATAGCATTAAATCCACAGAACAATTTGTGTGTTATACCAATCTCACATTTTTGGTGCACAAATAAAGAACTGAAAACCTGAAACAACATGTTGCTCTACTCTTAAAATCTCTGAGTACTTAAGAAGTCTTCAGCAATGAAATTTATATTTGCCCAAGAGTGCCTTCATTTTGACAAGGTTGGGTGTCTGCTACTTAAATTCTATTCAACGCTGCAAATTAAACTTTTCTCCACTTATCTTATTGGGAGGGCCTCATCTAAATTAAGTCTAGTAGATTGTGTCTGGTATAAAATGACATGTGTTTTAGGGAGCTCATTCCTTTTAATCCAAAATTTTGAAGATTTATCCAAAATTATTTCTTAGGCTCTTGAGGGACAGAGAGTCAATTTCTCTTGTTGAGACACTGTATGAAATAATCATAATAACATACATATAATATTACTACATAACAGAATGTGCATAGTATAGCTATACAATATTACCTAAATAAATGTGTTGCACTCAAGGAAAACAGCAAGCATGAAACAGTATGACTCTTTATGCCAGGTGCAAGGACCCTTGCCTGGGAAGAACTAAATCTAGGTACTGACCTGTGCTTTAATGGATATGTGAACTTTATTCACTGCATAACAAGAAACAGATATAAGATTTTTTCTCCATAAGATGAGTGGTCTCAACTTGATGTTACGAATTTATTCTATGCAAGAAGAAACTGCTTCAATAGAACAGTCTTCAAAGGTGTTCTTGTGATGAGTGCACCAAAAGTATGAGTTTGAATCCTGTCACACTAGGAGAGACTTCATGTTACACTTCTCACCTCTTAAGTGTCCCCTTAAGTGGCATATACGAGGCACTGCCTAGGAGGCAGGCAGGCAGAATTATTGATGGACCGAGGAGGCTGATAACACTCTTCTTTATGAAAATAAAGAACTCTCACATCCACCTTCAAAAGCCACCACTCAGAGTGATGGATTTCAGACCAAAGGAGAAAACTTGAAACCTCTTTACATCTAGAGAGAGGCAAGATATACAAGACTGCTCACTCTTCAGCCATTTCCTAACAACTGTACTCAGCAAGTTGGCCTTTCTGTTAGGCAACCCATCAAGACATATTTTTTTATACGGAGTCAGAGACCTTATTCAGGTAGATCTGTCTCAGTAGCAAGGTGCTAGAAAAGATCAGGAATAACAAGGAGATCCTGCATTCCTGTTGGCAAGAGACATTTTCAACCAGTTTCTTTATGACAAATTTCTCTAATCAAATAATTAAACATATTTTTATCTTTGAAGCATGTCAGATTCTATACATTTAGATCTCATATATCTCTAGCTGTAAAGAAATATCTCCTTGTTAAATCTCAGTGTTAGAAAACAAGTTAATATTTAATAGGATCAGAGCCTTGTGGATGTAGCTCAGGTCCAATTCCATTTCCAGTTCTGAACTACTGAACTTTTGTATATAGAAATCAATTCAAACCATACCCGTGGGTCTGCAATAACCTCACCATGAAAGCAGATTCATTCAATTGTGAATCTTTTTCACTCCTCAGTGCAACATGAATTACATATGGCACAAAATTCTCAAGGTCCTCCTAACCTAACTTGGAAACCAAACTATCTGGGAAACAACGTTCCAGGCAAATAAAAGCAAAAAATATTTCAGAATGTCTGTGTTTGGATTTACAGCAAAATCAGTCTTGGAACAACTAGTTTTTCATGGACTATGAGAACTGACTCCTATGAAGGTGAGTATCCAGAAAGGATGGATTTTATTTATACTGTAGTAAAGCAATGATCAGTGCTCCCTCAATTTCTGAGGAGATATGAAGTAGAATTCCAGGTAATTTTTTAATTTTTTTTTTTAAGATAAATAGAAATCTTGGGAGGGTGAGGGGTGCAAAAAAGGGAGGCTGGTGGGACTCATTTCCTCTTTTAACTAGATTTGAGAATCTCTGGTTTGTTTTTTGCCAGAATCATTATGTTTCCTCAAAAAGTTTCGGTATTCAGAATGCTTCAGTCCTCTAAATCTGAAGCCTATTTAGAAAAGCTTGTATGACTCCAACAGTTTCCTGTAGATCTCCAGAAGTTGTCTCATGATTGCTTCACAGAGGTAGCTAAATAACTAGCTTAAAATCATCTATAGCATTCTCTTTAAGCCACTTGGACTTTCATCCGCTACTTCAACCAAGTTAATTCATTACACTATCTACTTTAAAGACCTACATTCCAGAATTATAATTTTCTAATGAAAAAATAGAGCCAAATCAATGTCTGCATACATAGAAAGAATCATGGTCAGGCTGCCATATTAGCACAAGAGCCCCTAGAGAACTGTCTGGCTGAACCAGTTGGCTCCAGGTGGTTGCAAAGATGTGCCTGACTTCCTCACAATCAACTGGTTTCATGTGCCAGTGCAAGGATCATAATCCCACATCCAGGCAGCTGTTTCCTCCCATGTTTTAGTTTTGGCTGCTTGAAAGCTCTCCTCAACCTCAAAATGAAAATTCCATGCAAGGAAATTACAACAAACTGTTACTATATATTGCATTACATATCACATGAAGAAAACACACCCTTTAAAAGCAAAGTTTTTTAAAATTAAATTGCATAAAAACAACATTCTGAAGAAGGATCTCTTTAAGAAAAAAAACTAAACCAAAAATAAATTAAATGTATGAATCAAACACTTTTCATTGTAGGTCTGAAAAGCTGTATATAAAGCATGCTGTATTACAAGTGAAAAGGAAATCTAACAGAAGGATTCTCTCCCAAAGTCCCAATCTCATTTCCCCCACAAGCCTTTCCACTTAGACAGACAGAAAAATACATATTAATAATTACGACTGGAGAGAGTCACAGGAGCACTCGCATATTCTAGATTTGTCCTGGATGTCTGTCAGTATGTCATATGATATGAATGATTCACTACAAAGATTACTTGAGAAAGTACTTGAGGAATATGACATAAAAGAAAATTTAGCACGTATTTAATCTTACTTTTTTTTAGTACATAGCATATGTTGGTTATATATATATTAACAGCATATGTTGGTTATATATATATTAACATACAATACACTAAATGTTATACTTACATCCCTGATTTCTTTGGCTAGGTGGAAACATGTCCTTAATATGCAATAATATTTTTAAAAGGTCCCAAATTCCCAAGGTACCAATATTACATTGCAAAGCAAACAAAGAAATCATGTTTCAGACAAGGATTTTATCTTCTATGAAAAGTATTTGCAATTACTGTTTTAAGACATCACTTAAAATTAGAGCTGTGAAAATCCAGTGCACATTCACTATCACAGACCATTATTTGACAGTAAGATATGTCACTCCTATCTAATTCATATCTTCAATTTTCTGAAAACCTAATAAATATCAAACTGTTCCTTCATACTGATAGCATATTTTGTTGATATATAAAAGAAAGAAAGAAAGAAAGAAAGAAAGAAAGAAAGAAAGAAAGAAAGAAAGAAAGAAAGAAAGAAAGAAAAAGAAAGAAAGAAAGAGAATCTTTCTGGTTGCAGAAACTAATCCAGATCCTTCTCTCTACATCGTCCTTCTGTATCCAGGGATTTTCCAATATAAACTAAACTTGTTCACTCTTCCTGCCAAAATCATGCCAAAGATTAAAAGGTGTGTTTCCATACATAAGATATAAAAGAAGACATGCAGTTAAAACTGGGCTTACATCCACTTTATAGATAAAACAAATTTTTTTCTCTGTACACATACTCTCTCACACACATACCTACCATCACAGGTACTAAATGGTTAAGTGATTCCTTTCTCTTTTAAAAAGATCTTTCCATTTTTTATGGAGACAGAAAGTCTGCTGGAACTAATACACACAGTTGCATTAACTCAAGTTTCCCATTGTATTTTATCACTCTAGCTTAATAACAAAAATGTTGAACCCCCACTGACATGTCTGGTGTAGAGTACACGACACTTTTCGTGTCACCAAATGGTTGTGAAGGTTAGAAGAAAGTCCATGACTTTGCTGTAGGCTCCCCAAAAACCAACAGAAGCCTCCAGTTTATCGACTGCCATTTGCCTTGCCTGCCAAGGTCAAACGTCCACTGTGCCTTAAATTCCCAAGAAATGTCTACAGCGATGCACAAAGCCTGCATCTCCGCAACTCTGGAACCACAACGCTTTTTCCCACTGTGATTTCTTTAATGCCTTACTTTGTTATGGGACCTGCTGCAGCCTGAAATACATCAGATAAACTGAGAGAAGTAGGTAGCCTACCTCTGCAGAGTTTCCTACAAGAATTCTAGATGAAAGTAAAAATGATTAAAGGGAATTTATCTTCTGGTGCAAACGCAATTACAGATCTAGTTCACCTCTCCACCTTTGCAGGCTTAAAATTCTGTAATTCCATTGAATTCACTGGAATGATGATAAAATAAAATTGGACTAATAATACACTGGGGGTGTTGGCATCAGTGGGATCCCTCAGTAGCAGTGAAAGGAAGCAGGCAATTATTGTCTAGCTTCAGCTTCTTTCAAGAAGGAGGGAGGCAGAGAGATTATTTAGAATGGACTCATAATGCTGGAATTAAACTGTAAAAAGTTAAGTTCAGGTTTAATTTAAGGGAGAATGTTATGAATATGAGATTTTTTTTTTACTGTGGTGTACTCTTCCAAGGGAAATTAAACTTTATCTTTGTAAGAGACTCTGTCCAAAATTGCTACTGACTTTGCATGTCCATTGCTGAAGATCAAATTTTCAAGATGTTCAGTAGCACATTTCTGGGACTGGCTTAGAAAAGCCTGATTATCCTTCTTACACTAGGGTTGTTCTTGGTACTTGTGCCATGAATGGCTTTTACTGATAACTGAAGAATGAGGTTCACAGTGGAGATGAGCGCTCTCATCTGCAAACACTTTTTTAAACTCAGACTGACGATTAGTCAGTATTATGATGCCTTTGACTTTTCAGTACCAGAATACTATTTGCCAATTCAGAATCCCTACATATATGTCTTTTATCCAGCTGGGAACTAGACAACAAGTGAGTAGAACTGGAAGGGTTAGCTGGCCACTGCTTACTCACACGCCTTCAGACCTTAGATCTCAAACACAGCAGGGAATAACCTTAGATCTGCAGAAACCTAAACTGGCTCATTGTGCTATATCTTTTCTGTCTCAGAATCTTGGAAACTATTTGCTAATTTAATTTGTTGTGATTAATACATTGTTCCAGTGTTTCCTGCTGTTATAGTCTGCAAGAGAATTTAGTTATAATGATGGCTAAACTCAACAGCAAATTTTAACAACAGGAATTATAGCACCATTATGCAGAAATGTCTAGCAAATTATGCAATTGTATGTACCACAATATAAATCTCAAATATATTAAACCTCTCTTTGTTTCTTTGAAGCTGCTAGCCTGGGTGTCAGCCAAAATGTAAAATTCACAAAGGCAATTTATTTATTTATTTTTTAATCCTATGTTTATCCTATGTTTTTAATCCTAATTTTATTTTTAATCTTTTCAGAAGACTGTTAGCTGAAGCTCTAGGTCTGTATTAGCCCTGTTGATAGAAAAATTGTATTTGCTTACACAAACTGGATGCTTATTGCAGGTTATAAGTAACGTCCCAAATATGATTCAAATGTCTTAGAAACCAGTACTAATAAGCATACGTTCCAAAGTGATTTATAAATGCATAGAAATGTCAGGTTAGCAAATCTGAGGACATTTACAAAATGAGCAAAAGAAGTAGTAAATGCTTATCAGACACTGAAAGGCACAAACAGAGGTATTTTTGCTCTAACAGACTTTCATTAGAAATGCACATGAATGCAAAAAGGTAAGAAAATAAAGGAGTTTGTGGCTGTAATTTGAGAACACTGCAAACGTTTTATAGTGTTCTAAATAATTTGCCAAGCAAGTGACGCATGTTGCAAATAGCAAGAGACAGACTTCAAAAGCTTTTCCAGCCTTCTGCATACAAACCAACCAAGTCTTTAATCAACTCCCTTCTCCCCACTTTCCCTAATTCCCTGATCCTAAACTATTTCACACTTTACTAATCCCTACAATTTTAATTGCCTGGGGGTTTCTTCAACCCCAAGTTCCTTCCACTGCCCTGTTCCCCTTCCAGCTCCAGCACTCCTTTCGTCTTTTCTAATATTTGTACTCTAGGTCTTCAGCAGAGTATGTAATGACATTTCATAGGCTCGAAGTGGCAGCTGTTACAGAGTTAAACTCTATGGGGTTCTCAGACTGCCAGCCTCAAAATGCACTACGTGTCCCAGAGCATGAGAGAGACCGAGTCTGGAGGAAGAAAGAATGGCTGCCTTCTTTCCATCAGATCCACTGAGTCAGCTTTTTTTCTTCTTCTACTTCGTATTTTATCACCATCTGCTGGCAGAACCTCAAAACACTGCTCTGAGACTTCTCCCTGGATCCTCCAGAGCTCCCAGATCTGTGAATTGGTTGGGAAACCACCAACTGCATATCATCCCTGTCTTATTCATGGTTCTTCTGCTGCTGGCATGTATTGTGAACACAAGCAATGTCACCTTCCAGAATAACCAACAACATCTAATTCTGTATTGTATCTAATCTAGCTAGTCCCAGTGAGGACCAGTTCTCTTCTTTTCAAAACAAAGAAGAATTAAATCAATACAACCATAGACCATACACCACAACCTTCACTCTGCACTCCCAAGATTTCCAGATTTCCAGCGCGCATTTGATCACCTGCTTAACATGACTTGATTGCTCTACGGTCTCCTAATCTTTATCATTTACCAGCAGTATAAAAAGAGGTATATGCAGAGAGGTAAAAATAAGATAAACAAAGGAAAGTATGTTGTTTGTAGGATGGAACACTTGTGATAAAATGTATATTGTTGAAAGGAGATATATGAAGAATAGGTAAGTTGTAAGTATAAAGTAAAGATAGCTTGAATGTCTTATTTTTATGGGTTTGTGCCAGATGTGATGCGTGCGTGAGTAGCTCTTCAAATTACCTTTTTCAAAAAAATGCTATGTGTTTCAACATTATGTGTCTTTGATTTCAACCACATTTCAGATTGCTCTCCAATGTGGGGATCAAGGGTAGGTTGCTAATTTCAGCTCATTTCCGTGGTGGCATTTTGACACAATGTTCTTGTGCTTACATCAGCCAGAAAATAACAAGTACAACAGTTCTCTGGATAGTTGAAATTTAAACCTGTGAAACCATTTCTTCACAAATTTATGCATTCAACTTTTGGGGGAAAAAAACAGCTGATTTCTGATTTCTTCACTAAGTCACACATTAGTACTATCTCCAAGGATTCATTATGGGCTCTTGTGGGCATATGTCTGCACTCAAAATAAAAACAAACACATTTTTTACAAAACTGCCATACTTTACAGTCTCCTGCAGAGACAATTATAAACTACCATAACGACTTATTGTAACAACTGTAATTTCTAATTTAGATTGTAACTACTTTAATTTATTATAAATATTATAACAATTATAAGGATAATTCAAACTCCTGAACTGGCAAAGATTCTGTTGCCTGAATTTATGAATTAAGACCAGTCATTAGGAGCAAGCCTTAGAGACGTGGGGTTTTGTCTGTGTCTGTATATCTGCCTTTTAAAGAACTTTAACTCTCTGGAAATGAATAGGGCTTGGCAACAGCTATATAAGCCATGACATTCTCATTTCAAGAAACTTCATTTAGAGCTATATACAGAGTGTGCTAGACACTTTATAGCCTATCTATGGCCATAAAGACTTGGTTCATGTCCCAGAGAGTTTCTGCTCTCACTTGAAGGCTTGATGAATTGAGTGAAGAGAATGCAGAATAAAGAAAACTGAGTTTTATAGGATAGCAACTGTACAGTTAACGATACAAATAAAGAATAATATTTATTATAAATTTGGAAGATGCATTTGGAAAGGAAATCCACACGACTCAACATGAAAATGACTCCTAATATGCTAGCTGCATGATGAATTAAAATTGAAACTTATGTAAGGTCTTGATTAGATGAGAGACTTATTAAAATTGTAATACTCTGTTTTTTCTTGGCTGCTGCTGGATTACTGGTTGTTTTTTTCCAAAGGGAAGGTCATGTAATTATTGTACGTGGCTTTTCATTGCCCCTTTGAGATTTCCTGGATATGAATAAATTATTATTATTTAAAATTTCATGTTATTGACACATTACTTCTGAGGAATCATATCAGCTGTCCACCCATTTTGAATTCTGTCATTTGGTTTTTTTTTAAATTACAAAAATCAACATTTGTACTTCATTATTATTTAGCTATTTTTATATTTTAACCAGAGGAAAATAAATATATTTCCTGAAGTAAGAAAAATACATTTTTATTACTTTGATGAATCTAGCACCTCCTGAAGACCTCTTACAGATAATATAAAGACAGGAAAATAAAACAATATGAAAGACCCAACAAGACAGCATAATTTTATATGGTGTTGAAAAGCAAAGGCCTTCAAACAGGGAAGCGTAAGATCACCGTCTATAAATATTTTCAAGGCTTTCAAAATGAATGAAGGAAAGGAATTCATTTATATAGCTGGAAAGTATAATTCTCCTCACTGAAAGAACCACTGGATGAAATTCTATGGTCTGTTTTAGTCATGAAGTCAGACTAAAAGATTACCACAATGCCTTTTTGGCCATAAGCCTGTAAATCACACTACCCAAGGATGGCAATTCAAAGAGACAATTGTATCTATGGAAAAAACAGTTTAACTAAGATATTAAAAAAAATTCTTAACAGTAAAAGTCTGGATATCCATGTTTTTAATGATCCCTAACCTCCCTCCTTACCTTCATCCTCCCTCTTTCTTCATGAAGAAAATAAAAATATCCAAATATAAGTACTACTGTCACTCAGCACAGGAAGGAACATAGAATCTGATGATGTCCTAAGAACTGGAAAAAATTATGGCAACTCCCTTTTACACCAGAGAGAGAGATTTGTTTTGTCACTGGCACCTTTTCACATCTATGCTATATTACATCATTTTTCAGAAGTCTTAATCAGTCCAGAGACTCCATACGATTTCTCTACTAACAAAAAATACGTCTGGGCATACTGCATCCAAAGTACTGCCCTCGTGTTTTTAAATTTTATAACTTTTGCATAGCTAATCAAAACCAAATGTCTAAAACAGCACAGTGAGAACTGCTAAGTTGAAGTTGCAAACTCTTGCACTCTTTTCCATACCTGTTTCTTCCTACTAAAATTCAGGTTGAAATTAGTTGCGTGTCCCACCTTCAGCAACTTAGAGTTACAAACCATCAAAAGAATGGATTAAGAGGTTAGCGAGTATGTTGTGTGAGTAATACTGCAGAATGCAAAGGTCAGAGTTGGTGACCTAGAGGACCTTTTTCTCTGCATCTAATATCTGTGATTCACTGACCTGCTCTTCCTCCAAAGAGGCTTCAACGATTCTTTCTCCTTTGTCTCCGTACATGTAACCCAAAGGGAAAGCAGTCATGTGAGAGTCCAAAATATAAGAAGGAGAAAATTCAGAAATATTGTACATGTAGAAAGTGAAATACGTGTTTCAGATATAAATCAGGGGCCAGATTTACGAAAGTATTTATCTGCCAAAAATGCAAATATGTTCTTGCTGAGATTTACAAAAAAAATAGATAATTGAATACTATTGAAAATCTGCATCTTAATGTTGATAAATACCCTTGTAAATCCACCATTCAGAATTTGGGTTTTTTCCACTGTACAAAGAACCGAGCCTCTCTGGATGGTTTTCAGGCAAAATAAAGTGAAAAACAAATGGATGGGTGCATGCATGCACATGTAACACTTGATTTGAGGAATTAGCAATATAGTGGGATTATATAAATAATAGTTGTCCTTGAAGTATTATTTTCAGCTCATGGATGTAACAGTGGCAGTTAAGCAAGGAAACAAAACGTCACTCTTATGTACATATCATGCTTCACAATACCCACAGAAACACAGTCTAAGTGATCCTAACACAGCAGTTTGCTGAAAGCAAAGAGAGGAGTTTGAGAGCTCCAACATTCAATGCAGTTGTGCAATGCAACTCACAAGTATGCTTCCTTCATCCTGAGAAGTGCTGGTGTAGCGTAAAATACACCTGCTCAATTTTCAAGTGTTGCACACCTTTGTCATTTTGTTGTCTCAGTCTTACAGTCTCACCTGAGGTACAAGGCAGTCATCTTTTCAGCTTTGGTTGAATACTTCATGTATGAAGCAGAAGAAATAATTAGAGACAGCTCCATATCTTCTCATTTTCAGCAGGGTAATGTTATGTTTACCAAGATCCATTTTAAAGGCTTGTTTTCAGGTTTCCTAAGAAACATTCTCTACCCTTCACAGTTTCTTCTTAGCTCGATGTTCAGTGTGCATTTGCTTTCCTGTACCGCCCTTTCCAACTGCCACTACCCTTTCCCCTCAAAAAAAGAGCTTAATGGATGAATTTTTGCCCGAGGAAATTGTATGTGCTTCCCTTTGAGTAACCTGCAATGCAGTGGGACACACTGCAGCATGTACTTTCTCTGCTAGAACAGATTGTTTTAGTCTAATTCTTTTCCCTTTCTTCATGTAACTCTACCCATACCAGAGAATAAAGATTGCTAGGAGGCATCTAGTTTGATAATTTGCTTTTGCCTGGCTGCTTGTAAGTCTGCCTCTGTTATCAATATGGGATACAGAATATTTTCTTTAAGGTTACTAGGTGTTTTGCATAGTGGGATATAATACTTTATTATGTAAACTCAGTCTTCTTTGAGATTTCAGTCTTTAAAAACCTGCTCAGTTACTGCAAAACATCGTGTTATTTTGAGTTTAAATTTCTTTAGACGCCAAGAACTACACTTCTAGCTGGGAACAAAATTGCTATAATTTGACCAGCACACGTAAGTCCACTTAAAGTTCAGTAACCAGATTTCTTTCAGCTAAGTTCTGTAAAAGGTCTCATCTCATACATGTTCCCAAAGCTTTCCTAACAAAAACTAATTCTAGACAAAATGCAGTTATCAGTTTATTTGGGATTTTGTTTAAAACACAGCTGGGAATGATGTCAACTTTTACAAAATAATAATGTTGTAGAGATTGTTGTAGAGAGATTGTTTAGAAAGTGGGAAAATGTCTCCATTGCTCCCTTGAGCGCTGGGGAAAAAGTCTTACAACCACATTTCTCACTTTCCATGGGAAGGCTCAGTCTCTAGCTTAGAGAGTTCACCTTTGTGAAAACACTGACCATCCCCTACCTTTCTTGGCTGAAGCTGTACCAAAAAAAAAACAGATAAAAATTGCAGGTATCATGGTGGTGGAAAGCACTAAGAGGAAGACCGACAGAATGCATGTTTCTGCAATGTAATATTTAGCATACTGATCAGTGGTGGAAAAATAAGAACTAAGGTCTCGAGGCACATTTCCCATGTAACACAAAACAGCTGTGCTAGGAGCAAGAATCAGAATAAAGGTGTCTCTGCTCCAGCATAAACAAGATCTTAGCTTATAGAGCCCTGTCTCTCCCTTCCTTGCTTTCCACTGCAGCTTGCTTTCCTCAAAGTGCAAAGGTAACATATAACCTTGTTATGCTTCCCCACAGGTCCTGAGCTGAGAGCAAGAAAGCTGATCATGAGGATCAGACTTTATGGGAGACATAATAAAAAACAAAATACTTCCAAATCAAAACAATAAGCACCTCCTTTGCCCCAATACCTGTGAATATCCAGTGTAAGTTAAACTGCAGAGAATTACCGGTCACTGCAGCTGATCTTTATGTCCCCAAGTGGAAGATTCCAGCTCTGATTTTAATATTTTCCCCTGTGATTGAGTGGCTGTGGATGACTTCTACCACACCTGCTGTGGAGGTCTCTTCCCCATCACTGAACAGGAAAACACCACCCAGTTGTCCTGTGGAGTGTGAACGCACTATATGGAGACATCTTTTATCATTGTCATCCTGCCACAACATTGTTTCCTGTATTATTTAAGTTCTGAGTGTATCAGGTCATCAGCTGTGCAGTCCTTTTGTCAGAAAGCTGGCTTAAACTAATCAAACACAAAAGATTACAGCTCAGCATTAGGGAATATCAGTGCAGGGAACCTGCTCAACGCCACCTGTTCTCCTACAACCACATACCCCTGGAACACACTATTACCGTGGCTAGGAGAAAGCCATAAGCTTTGTACCGAATTTGCACGGCCTCAGGACTGAAGTTTGCCAGGCCTGCTCTGTCTGAGCTTTCCTGGCCTGCCTGCAGATTTCTTCTACCTGGTTTAGCTGTAACAGCAGTATTTTGAATTGTCTAGGGGTCTATGGCTAATTTGTTTCACTTTTGTTTACCTTTGTATGATATCACCGTAGTTTTACAAACCTAGCACAACAATGTAGCACAGAAAATACAAGCCTGACGTGTAAACAGAGGTGTTAAGAGGTGAAGACAGGTGATGTCGTGTGGGGGAGTACAGGGTGATGAAAGATGGGGCACAAACTGGCTCTGGAGGCCCCACAGCTGTAAACAACTCCTTGGAAGTCCATCAAAGAAATGCAGACCTGGAGACGGCCAAAACTGAACTTAGTGGTAACAAAGAGTACAAAGAAATACTACCTGAAGTACATAAAAGGTACCAGGTATAGTAAATTATGATTAACATGGAGCTGCAGACCTACAAAGAAAGACCAAGATGTACAAGTGTGTTAGCGAGCACATAAAATGATGCAAGTGGATCTTACAGCAAGGAAGAAGAAACCATCAACATGAGCACCCTGTCCCTCTCAGTGAAGGACTTGGGTGCTGACAACTCATTGTAACACTCCCCCCATCAGAATAAAAACACTGACAATAAACACACTGACGTTAGGAGCGGGGGAGCAGGGGAAAGGTGAGTATAACATCAGGAACAGGGGTAGAAACTGCGTGCACGTATAACAGTTTTAACTGTCTTATTGTTCCTGCTTTTGCTGTAATAACTAGATCTGGACTAATAATTATTAGATTCTTAAATTTCAGTTATCTACCAATAAATTTTTTGCTTTATATACATGTATGCATATGTATATCTCAGGTGCACTTCCTCTTGGCTCATGAAACAAGATTTTGAGCATAACATGCTGGGTGCTGAGAGTTCGGTTCTCACTGGGAGCAGCTCTATGGGTTATAGTAGGTCTCTGCTGTTAAGGGTCTGGAAATGAATTCAAGTAATACCAAGAAAACAAACAAACAAACAAATCAAAATAATTTCCTACTGCATAAACACAAAGTACAGATAAGCATTAAAATTCAGGCACACCATTCTAACACTACTGGATTTGCATGGTAGCTATTTTACTTGCTACACTTTCTTAAGATCCTTTCATTTTCTTTGCAGCAGATATTTAAGCTTTAAAAAATTCTGCAGTAAAACAATGCCACCTAACCAGCTTAGCTTACTTTGCTGCACCAGAATATCCCTAACTGGATGGCAGTCCCATAAAACGTGTTTTTGATATAGAACCAAGTGGAACTGCAGTTCTGAGAATTCTTCTGCAAATGTCAATGAAATACTTTATTCTGGGCATAATGTTCTAGCAAAGAAAATCCCCCCAAAAGTACTCTGGTAACATTTATGTCACAGCATGTGTGTCAGGGCTGATGGAATGAAACAATCCATGGACTAGTTTTATCCTGCTGGGCAAATTTTTACCGCTGTGTGCTGAAATCCAAAAGTGATTAGCATACCAGAAAGACATGCGGTGCCATCCCTAGTTCTTTGTCAGAAAAGAGAAGCTTCATTTTAGGTAGCATTTCAAAAATTTTGGAACAAGGAAGGCTGATTAAAACCCTTGCAGCAGTTAGGTCCAACATCAACCCCAAAACTGGTATGGGAGCCCCAGATTTCTCAGTCTGTGCTTATCAGAGGAGAGAAAAAGAACATAAATCACTGCTTAAAAAAAGATTCACAATCATAGAAGAAAATAAGCCAATTTTTTTTTTTTTTTATCTTTGCACCTTCTGTAGTCATTTGCATGAGCATAACGTGTGTAAAATAACCCTGACGGCTGAGGAAAAAGAGAATTTTGAATTGTAACCTTGTTTACTGATTTTGAATAAAATAAAAGTACATGACTATCTCTGCAGAAGAGGTCAAATGCTTCAAAAGCACACACATACATTCAGATACATAGTGAGATGCTACCTATAACTTTAAGCCTATAACTTAGGCCTTGAAGGAGCGCAGGTTCCCCATGTAACTGGGGGG
>VYXH01000004.1:91407-127829 GCA_013397275.1 Burhinus bistriatus | reverse complement strand
CAGAACATTTAAATTAAGCCTTGCCTTATTTGGGTACCTTTAATCACTCACTAGACATACCCCATCCTCCACGGGGGACATGTGGAACTGAGGTGCCAAATGCAGGCACCTTAACAGACTTCAACTGTAGGCACTGAAAATACTTCTCTCTTTTTGCTACCGTAGTGTAAACACACACTCAACCCACTCTGAATGAGAAGAAATTGCATGTAGCACTTGCACTTTTTTTGTCCTTTAACCACAGAAGCTGGAGATGGAAAATGTTTATACATTTCATTTTGTAATATTTAATGAATATTTAGCTGTTTCAAGCAGTGGAAGTGTATTATTTCCTTTGGAAGTTGTTTTACAACAAAAAGGTTCTTGCAAAATAGGAGATTTTCATCTCTGATTTCTTTATTTAATGTAATTGCAAAAGATAATCCCTTCTACCATAAAAATAATTCCAGCAATTTCTGTTGTGCTTATGAGCCTACATTTTCAGAAATATATTTGCATGTACTCAATCACTTGTATCAGTTATCATTTAGAAAATTTCGGTTTTATACAATTTTTTCTCATAAACCGGTTCCCTCTACCCACCAAACAAGCCTATTTCTTTTCTTTTCACCCCTCCTAATATAAGATAGGTTTTTTTCTTCTTTTATGGCATGTCCATCACTTACCATTTGCTCAAAACACAGTGTTGCTATGAGCATTGTTTGGATTCCTCCCCCTTTAGTTTTCTTATAGAAAGAAAAGTTGACTGCCTGTAAAATGGAGGAGAACCTGTAAGCTGGAGTAGGCTGTACATGGTGAGGTGTCTGGTTGTAGTCAATGTTTCTCATAGAGCTTTTCTGTGCTACCTTTTCCAGATCATACCATATCTACATAATTGCATAAAAATCCTTTCCACAGAGTAAAGCAAAGTGCAAGAGCCGGCTTTGCCCCTAATATTCACTTTAAGCCATTTTCCCCTACCTCAGCTACCTTGACATGCATGTTCATGTGAACCTCCAGGTCTCCTGCTCCACACTGGGAGCACTAGTTATCTTCCAAACACTCGGGGTTTCCATAGCTAGTGTAATAGTTCCCCCTTCATCTTTCATCCTATAGGACAAGGTGCTGATCCAGGTTACATTTAATTTCTCTCCCTAATGAATGCTATTCATAAAGGTATGCCTATGCTACTCAGCTACGTACTAATATGTAACATACAGGCTACATCAGGACTGCAATGCTGTTAGAGGGTACCAGATGGACAGCATATCAAGAATTATATTTAAGGATAATACAGAAAATCTAACATTCCCAGAGAAACCTTCTTACATAGTTACTACTGTCAGTATATCCAGGATATTAATTTAGCTTTCTTTTTCATCATTCCATCATTATGTTATGGATGATCAAATGCCTGCAGTGTGATACTGCATGAAATGATGCAGACTCATTTAAAGCAATATGGTGAGATTACTGACACAATTATTTCCAGCACAGGATAGGAATCTTCCTTTCTCTGCTATTAATATTTGCTTTTAAAAAAAAAAAAAAAAAAAAAAATCCAGGTCCTTTATCAGTAGAGAGTTTTCATATAACTGAAATTAGCAGCATTAATCTTCTCTTCTGCAATAAAAAAAATGTATAAAAATTACACAGCGATAGCCTTAATACCATCCCTTTTCCAATTCAAATGCTAAACTAGACCCTCACACTGCTGCTTGGACACATTACTCTAGTGTGGCAGATTTCTCACTACAGCAGGAAAATGCTTTTCTTTTGTGCCTTGACTCCTTTTTAAGTCAGCTGAAGCTCACGTTATTTCTTCCCATTTTAAACACTGAAAAAAAAGGGGAAATGTGGGGTACAGGGAAAACAGCCATTTTCTTTTTTCTGAAGAGTACATTAAAAGATTAGCAGCACACAGGAGGAAAAGCACAACGATGCTGTAAAGTAACCCAGCGTCCTGTATTTAAAAATGAAAAAGATTAATACAAATCCATTCCATTAGGTTAGCTTGCTTTTCTTTTCACAGATACCGGCAGCTGGGATTTGCATAAAGTAGAGCTTCGGTTTTGCTTTGCCGTATTCTGACATTCTGAGCCTAACAAAGGCTGCCTACGATTTCCAGGTCTTCTTGCCCTTCAAGTAAACTGTAATAAGCAAAGGGAAGCAGCACACAAGGGCCCCTGCATTAAAACACTGCTCTTCCTGCGGCAGGAGGAGATTGCCATCTACTGGTCTCTGGCCCCTGCATGAAGTCAGGCAAAGGGTCTTTGAGCGAGGATCTCTGCAGTGACTTTTCTTTAAAGCAGATTGCATTTTTCCTCTCCCCGTTCTTCATAAGCATATTCAAAGCATAGATTTGCATAAATAAGCATTTATTTGAAAATAAAGCCAGGCTATCTGGTCACCTGCTCCAATCTAGCCGTGCAGGGAGTTGATGTGATAGACGGCAAGTAGCATCTGTATGATGTAAAGTTCTGCCATTTGAAAGACAAGGCTAAATGACAGCGGTATAATAGTATAGAGATACTGGTACACATATGGACCACATCATACATCTCTGCTGAGATGTGATTCTTCTGAATGGCAAGAGAGTGCTGTTTTGTCAGGAAAGTGTAAGCTGGGAAGCAGGACTGCGCAGACAGCCTGAGGACGTGCTGTGTCTGCGTGGCAGCGCGTGGAAGTCTCATAAATTTCTGCATCGCTTTGGTAGCCTCACTACAGCAGTGCGGCTTTTGGCACAGGGTGTCATGCGTGCTGCGGAATACACTCAGCCCTGCCACTGCAGCTGCCAGGTAACCTCCTATTCTTGGGCAGCGATGCATAAAAATGCCCATGACATCATGCTTCTGCACAAGATATTCTTGCTCACAGCTGCTCAGCTCACCCCTCTTTTGGGTATTGTGACTTTCTTGCAGTGCTGACAGAAAGGCATGGAAGCCCATTCACTGTCTAGTAGGTTAAATTGCCCATGTAAATTAGGACAGTGCTAAAATACTGCACTGCAAACAGAAGCAGCTGACACAGGCACAAACACTGTCTCACTAGCTCTGCTCAGGGCCACCGACCTCTCGTGGGGCAGACGGAGAGTACAGCAGAACTCAAATTGCGAGATGGCAATTGGCCACTGGATATTTTTCAGAGTCCTGGGAGAGAAGTACAGAGCAGTACTGTGGCCCTGCTTCGTTCCCCGCGGGGCAGCACCTCGGCTGCACAAACACAGGCAAACACACACACTGCCCTGTGCCGAGACGCATCACACTTTCCCAACTGTCCATTTTCTAGTCCAATAGAAAAAAGGCTTGAGACAGCACAGAAGGCTTTCAGACAGGAATACAGGAACAGGGTAGGTATAGATGGCTACACTGGAAACAGAAAAAATATTTTGTGTGGTAAGAGCCTACGTGAACGGGGCACGTGAATGTCTCTACCCAGACAGCAGCGCTTGACTGTATTCTGCAGCATCATGAGTCTTGAAACGCCTAATACTCAGGAGTAGCCCATTACTCCAAGGTGCCCAAGATCTTAACTCGGCACCCCCTGCCATCCAGCCTGCCTTCCCTGGTACGTGTGATCTCGGGGAAGCAGCTGCTGGGCAGAGTAGCAGGCTGAGAAAAAACAGAAAAGATTTCTTGACCATTCTGGTAGTTAATTTAGATGCAAGGCAGTTAATCACTACATGCGGTACTCTCTGCATTACATTTCCGTTTCATAGGAGCATAAGCCTAAGATAGCATCAATACCCACGGGGGGGTGTGTGCAGACATGTGTATCTGCATAGCTCGGAATTTCTGGTTTGGTATTTGTTTTCTAACTAGGGCAGTACCTTTTGAGAGGGCACACTCTCCAGAAGCAGGCATTTCCTTGCAAAAGGTAAAGGAAATATTTCAGTGATATGAAAAATGCTTTGACTAATTATTTTGCTTTTCAACCACTGAGGAAAAAAATCAAGAAACTGTAATCCTGTTTTAAATGAAATTTCAATCCAGCTTCTATGATGGCTATGCTGCCTTCTCTTCCTTAATGTATTGTTCAAAATTCTTAATGCTACAGTGCACTGGAATTCGTGTTTGCAATCATTTCTCTATAACTATTCCATCTCTTTCCTAATCAGTATGCTGGATGACTGCATATTTAGTACATATTCCTTAGACTGATTCCTTCCTCCCAGATGAATTGTTTAACATTTTTCTACATTAAACTGCATGTGCTACCTGGTAGTTCACTTACTTAAATGATCCAGAATCTTCTGCATTTTGGTTTGTTTATTACCACCTGTTTTATTTCTTTTCAAAAACAAAAAAAATACATAAATAAACATAATAAAAACAACAATAAATATTACAAAATTAAGTTTTTAAAAAGGTTTCCAATAACTTCTGTTTCTTATGCATCCTTTTCCCTAGGATAAGATCAGAATGCTCTTTTTCATCAGAAACTAAAATGAACACTTTGGATTAAATGTCTGTAATAATTTCAAAGACAATTCTGAAATAATTAAATTAAGTGAGTGAATGTTTATCTCTTGGTTTTGTAAGCATACATTTACAATCGATAAATAAAGAGTAAGATCATCAAGGACCCATCTTTATGCAAATGTGTTATAGTTTTAGACCTTGCTTACAAGAGCAATGTAGCATTATTTTCAAAATGAACATCTGACCAGAACTTACATATTACAGTGCAATACCTTTATGAACAAACAGATACAGACATGATAAATCTAAGTCCTGCCCTATGTTGATTCCGTATGAGGTATATTTAAAACATGGTTTCACAGACATTTTTATTCTAGAGGAAAGCAATTTATATTGTGGTACCTATTATCTGATTAGGCTGAGATTATTAATCCATCTACTGCACTGCTCCTCTGTCTTTATCTCTATTTTCATTTGCAGCAGTGCAAGTCTTGTTTCCACTACGCTCTCAATTTTTCTTTTACTTAGGATTTATTAAAGGGCAGAAACAGAGAAAATTCTCTCTGCAACAGTCGTCCAATAAATTAAGTAGTAAATTGCTTTATGGAACATGTATAGCTCCATCAACCAGTCCAAGACCTCTGCTGCCCTATTTTCAAATGGCCCTCCAAATTTGTGTTCACCTGATTGCGTTGCAGCTTTTTTCAAGGTGGGTGACATTCGCTTCTGTGCAGCAAAGGGGTTATTGGCCTTTTTAAGACTTAATACAAACATTACATGAACGCTATTCTGGTCTTCCCCATGGCCCTAAAAAGCCTGGAGCATGTTTTAATGACTCAATTTCCTTCGTGCCTTTACAAAGGCGTTCGGTTTTCTTTGAATCTTGCTGTTTTGATTTCTTATCACAAAGCTTTCCCTATGGACATGTTATCACTGGCAAGTGTTGCAGGATGGAGCAGGTTGTAATTTCTTACGTTTATGCTCCCTGCTTTAATCAGGATGGCATTTATACAAACCCCTCCTGCTAGAATTTATCCTGCCTTTCCAGAGCTCTCAGATCTATCGGCTAAATCACCCTGAATACGTGTGTGCAGCTCATTCCCTTTTCTCCTGCGCAGCCTTGCAAAAAGATCACGGTATGAATCCCTGCCCCCTCTGTGGTCAGTGCAACCAGAGGGGACCCACCGTGCACAGAAGCCCAACCACCCATGACCCTTCCTTTGTGCAGCAGTCCAGCAGCTGAGCAGTTGGCAGGTTGCTGCTGCCCTGTTAGCTGCATTTTTTGGTTCGTGCTAGTTCACAAAGGGGGTACTGGACGCCCCTCTCTGACCATCGTCAGGTTTTTTTTGAGATGTTACCTACCAATCTATACTGCAGTTCCCATTACTGCAGTGTCTCGGTATTCACTGGTTTTATACCCACACTTCTGTAAGACTGGAAAATAAAAGGAGCATGGTGTGGGCACAAAGAGAGAAAGAATTGCGCTGCTACACAGAGGTCTCAGGCAGAACAAGGCAGGGGGACAGGTGTCCAGCATTTTAAACCAGCATCCATCTCACTTCATCCCGCTTCTCAGCACTGTTTGCAGCACAAATCACATAGTTCTACAAAGGACACACAAGGATTAGAAAAACAGAGGGAAATATATGCCTGTGTGTGAATGGCATGGAGATTAGGAGCTGACTTGCATCTGAAGGGACAGTTTCAGCTGGTATAAACTGGCCTGATTTTATTGACATCAGTGAAGCTACATTATTTACACCAGCTTAGGATCTAGCTCAGAGGCTTCAACAACTGAATATTTCCAGCCAAATAAAAAGGAGGCTGCCAGGAGACTTGTTTATGGCTTAAAAATAATGAGCGGGATCCCACAAGGATCTAGGTAGCAATTTGTTAAGCTATAAGGGCAAGACCTAGGGGCAAATCTGGCCCTGAAAAGCATTTCCATCCAAAGGCTGCTACCACACCAGATAAGCTACCTAGCAACACAAACAGACGCCCTGGTGCTAATGAATTTAAACATAGCATAGATACATTACCACCTATGGCTCCTTCCCTCCAAATCACCCAGATGAGCTCCAGCTCGGTAAAACGAAGACAACAAACATTTCTGATTCTGAAGCTGCATCCAGTTTTCGGTGTTTTATCATTTTTACCCTGAAGTTCATTGCAAACTGTGCCTACTGACTCACTTACACAATGTCTTTCTCTCAGAACAGGATCCTCTTGTCAGTCTTTTCACCTCACTCCTGCTCTTCTCTGCATCACCAGCTTTGACATGCAGCAGCACGTTGGTAGAAGGAGAGAAAAAGGAGGAGACCTAACAAGAAATCATCTCTCTTTTGACCTGAGATTGTAGAACTTAGGGAGCATTCTGGCACTGTGTAAGGTTAATATTACAGCAAATAGCATATCACAGCAGCAAGTATAAAGCACTATCTTTTCTTCTGTCTGTGCACTGAGTGGGCTGAGAGTTTTTATTTCATACTTCATTTACACCTTGCTGAGTGATGCCATAGAAATGGCAGAAGTTTCATCTCCTCCCACTTCTGCAGCAGCACAATATGTGTAACAGCAGCAGCTCCCACACTGCTCACTGGAAGCTCGGGCCTGATGTCGATCACAGGTTCATATCTACTTTTCCTGCGTGACATTCTGAGATGCTAGAAAACATCATTTATTTCCTTATTAAAGCTTGTTGCAGAACTAACAGCTGACTGAAAAGCAGCTTGAGAATTTTAATCACGTAAACTAAAAACACTGAGGTTTTCCTCAAAAGCTCTTCATAAGGAAAAATTAGAGAGAAAATTAACATAAAATCTGTTTTGGAAAATGCTGAAATGAAGACGACAAGCATTTGGATGTAAGACAGAGAGTCTCAAGCAAACAGACAGGGGTAAAGTTGTACATCTTTTGTTTTTCAGTATCAGTTCACTGAAAATGTAGCAAACACCACATCTGAAAATCTAGAAAATTTCCTGAGGACTCAGAGAAAACTCATGCTATACAAGGTCAGAGGACTGTTAAGAACAGCCAGTGCCGCTCACAAAAAGTAAAGATAGAGGACTCGAGTCCTGAGCAAGCCCAAGAGTCCTGCAAGGTGCTCAAGGCCATCGCTTTGGTTGACAGTTTCAAAGGCAGCCGATAAATCAAACAGAGGTAAAGAAAGGACTCTGCTCTTGGGCCGAACTGCTCTTCAGTCTGAAACTTTCAGAAAGCAGGCAAGATGGCCCACAAGGTTAGTAATGAGCTCAGAACTCTTCTCGTTTAAGATAATCAGTTTGAAACTGGTTGACGTTGGTCATGAATGAGTACTGCTACTTCTGCCAGCTCCAAGGTGTTCCAGGTTTGCTCCCGGTCCAGTTTGTCCATCAGTACAGATGCATTTCTCACAAGTTACCCAAGCAAACTTTCGTTAATTAAGACTCAACTAGCAGTTGCGCTGAAACGACCAAGTGATTCAGCTGTGTATTATTTGAACAACTCTTATTCCCATACCCTGTCTGTGTGAAACATTGTTCAGCAAAACTTTCACGCTACCATTCTACTGTGGCAGAGGGAAGGATAACACGACCACCATTTCAAACATATATGTCAGTGAACCTTGTCTGTTATAAGCAGGGGGGCTGACATATCGGTCTGTGTACATCACAGTGAAATGGATTTTGTAGAGATAAGTAGTGGAGATAGAAGCTCTGTGAACATTTGAGGGATTTTAAAAAAAAGTGACGGCCATGAACAGAATGGCAATAAAAATCTCAGTGTTTGCATGAGCAGATTATCTATCCACATAAAACGTATTCTTTAAACAAAATTGTTGCATTTTAGCTAGATATATTTTTACTTTTAAACTTTTATTTATTCTAAATTCACAAAAAGGAAGTGTTTTGAATTAAAAACCCTGAAATTTCCTCAATTAAAACCTGACAGGTATTTTGACTGAATCTTTTTTCTAACAATTCCTTATGTTGGGAAATTCATCAAAACTGGACATTAAGTTTTGATTTCAACAAATAGCAATTTGAGGCAAAAAAAATCAACTGTTTGTCAAAACATTACCAGCTCAGAATAGATATTAGCCACATAAGTAAATTTTGTTGCCTTTCCTAATTATAGTTGAAGTGTATTTGCAAGCTATTGCAAATGAGTGTATCTAATAAACAATAGAATGAAGAAGGTACAGAGAATTTGTTACCAGGCAAACATGCTGCAGATTTAGGAGTCCTACGTCCTAAAGGAGCCCTAAGTTTAGTTTTCAGAACAAACTATTCTGAAGACTAATGATTCCATCACATTCATATCACTATTTTTTCGGAATATAACTAGATAGTTTGTCTGTAGCAGTCTTTTTTGCTGAGCGTCAGGACCCACACATGCACAGCAATACTCCCACCCTCAGCATGCTGCAGGGGCAGCCACGTTTCTTTCATGTCTGCAGTGAGAGGTATCTTATCGATCTCATCACTGTGGTGCAAAAAAGCGCAAGAGCTGCTTTGATATACAGAGTTTGAGTCTCTTGCCTGTAAAAGAGCCCTGCTGCACTTTAAGCCACATGCGTGAAAATGCCCTGAAACTTGAACTGCCTAAATCAAAGCCTGACAGCTGACAAATCTAGCACAGAACCAGCAAAAGTGGCTTGCATATTAGTGAAAACTTGAGAGGCAGATATGTCCATGTCTGGATTAGTCCAGCTCTAAAGCCTAAAAAGAGTCATCAGAATTCCCAGGGCTGCAAACAGAGAAATCCTATGGATACATATTCCGTGGATTTGGAAGCAGAAGCTGCTACTCAGATAACCGAGTCTTTGCCTCCAGGACAGTTGAGGATTCCATGTCACTCACTCACTGCCCCACCAAATCCCACCTGCAATGGCTCTCACGTGAGCATGCAGAACATCTGACAATTAAGGAAGCAACTATCCTGTAAAAGTAAATGGCAGCTGCTCACATTCCCACTGCCAGAACAAACCAGGCAAGGAATTGCACGGAAACTCACCGGACAGAAGAAGTCAAGGAGGCATCAGATGAGGAGGCTGGCAAGGACAGTAAACTTAGTCCACGAAGTGAATCAAAACAGAAAAACACATGTAAGGTGGTAAAGGGAAAAATATCTATGGAGAACACCATAAAACATTTAAATAGTTAGCTGATGTGGAGAATCACTGTTATACTCCTATGACTCTTCAGTCTTTATGGAAATATTGATCACAGCAAGCCTTTCGGACTTTGATATTTTTATGTAAAAAGAGTTCATAAAAACCTTGGAAAATAGAGGCTTAAGCATCTTGAATTAGATGCACTGAATGTACAGTCCTGTAACTTTGTCAGATGCTAAGGGCATAGCCAAATGCAGAGTTGAATGGCCAGAGGTTTAGGATACTGAATTTACATAAAAATTGAAAGTGAGCATGCCAAAGTTGCTTTAACTTTCAAATTCTCCCATATCCATTAGTTGTAAAGATTAACTTGACTTTTTGGACATTTTCACACTACTGCAAAAGCATTTGGAAAGGTATTGGTTGATATTCTTGATGTTCCGAGATCCAAAGCCTTCCAGAACTATTCTCCTTTTTAACTTTCAAGATGAGATCAATGGGAACACAGAGGATAGGTTTACCTTACAACACACGCTAACAGCCACCAATTATTTTATTAGGCAAGGTGGCAGGGAAGGATGCTGCAAAGTCACTCAAAGGGCTGACATGATTTGACAAATTAAGAGCAAATACCTTGGGCAAGAGGGATCAGCTGAATTAGAAGTTATCACAACACATGAGCTTTGACATCAGTTCCAACATTTGGCCTTCTGATTTATTCTGTTTGTAATCCCTTTTGGTCTTCCTATGTGTTTGTACCTTTTCCACCGTAAATGATTTTTATCCAATTCCAAATAAAAGTAAAAAGCAGAAGTAGCAAAACTCTGCTTAACTCCAGCTAGTTTGGGGAGCAAGGGAAACATCCAGTTTTCATGCGTTCTTTCCTAAACTAAGCTCAATGACTAAAGCAAGGAATACACTGTAAATCAGCTGAAACACAAAGGTCCTTTTAGTAGCAGGGTGGGGAACGATACAAATGTGATTCCTGTGCACTCATTGAAAGTGTCATAGAAAAATAAAGAACTGTATGGAAAGGCTGAAAGGGCACAATAATTTCTAAGAACTGTGCAAATGTAGATGCTCTGTGCTCTCAAAGAATGTTGCTGTTTACAAATTCTCTCAGTAATGTCTGCTGTCTTGCATTTATGACATCCTCATTTCCTTAATGGGTATAAGCATGAAAACAAAAGAAATATATAGCACTGGAAACATCAACTATATAATTGCATGTGCAGCTGACTTTAAAAAAAAAATTAAAAAAAAAAAAGAAAACCTTGACAGAAATAGGCATTTTCCCATTAAAATCTTCAGTTTATTCCAAAGCCATTTTTATTATCGATAACAACAGAGTTTCAACAAGATGTTGTGAACAGCTAGTTTTGTCTTAGCTAATCATCACCTCTTCCCACACTCAGGAACCGCCAGCAATGGATGGGAGCAAGATCTGAAGTTATGATGTTACCATCTGTCCCAGAAAAAATTGGGAATGTATTAACCAGAATTGCAATAGCTGTATATGTCTTGTAGGCTTATAATTTCTCTGTAGTATTTCATAATTTTGAAATTAAAAACATGTACTTAAAAAAAAAATAAAAAAGATGCATGTACTGGCTGAATTGCACATACACACATATGTAGATAGCTCTCGCTTCTCTGGTCTTATTCATCCTGTTAATACATCTGCAGTGAGAAAATACACAAAGAGTAACAATGCAATGAAGCTAAGCATCATAACCTGCATTGTATTTACAAAAGAATAGCATGTCTACAGTTTTTGCAAATCAATTACTTTCTTTTCTTATAGGGAAAAGTGTCTTTTTCCTATATAATATGTCTTTTTATCTCAAAAGAGATACTCATTACTTCCATGGCATAAATGACTTGAAAACACAACTAGATCCCTGGACTACAATTGTGAGGTCACTGGCATAAAACATTTCTTCCAACTTCGTAACAGCAATTTTCTGAAAGCTATTACTAAAATGAGAACAATTATGTACGGTTTTGAAGCATTTGTGTGTAAGAAAACTGCTTATCAGTGTCTAGACACTGTCTTCCATAAAATTCATGGATCCACATGTTGCCTTCGAATGCTGGGTTTAGCCTTTGGATCTTTGATGTAGCTGACAGATGTGCATAATCGTAGCTAAATAGCTCTTCAGATATGTGTGCCAAAACTATTCCAGCTGAGGGAGAAAATTCAGTTCATTAAATTTCCTCCAGATCTGGATGTTTTAAGTGGCAGCTTAGCAAGGCTAAAAACTCTTCCTCTAGTCCAACTTTATTCCTCTTGTATGATCCAGAATCCGGTTCAGTTTTGTTACGGGGGTCACCAATGTCACAGATGTTTCAGTTGAGGATTACAACGCTGAGGGCTTTGTTTATAAGAATCTAAAATAGAGTTTAGCCCATAATATTTACCTTTTCTTGTTGGAACAACTGTTAGGCTGGATAAATAACAATTTTGAAGTAATATAATCAATGAAGTATAACAGAGTAAATGATGCAAAACAACAGTTATATGGAAGAGCCACGTAGTAGGAGATGACAAGTTATTTTGTTCTATGACAATCAGATTATAACTCTGAAGATTGTAAAGGTTTATTTTGTTCTCTGCTCAGGTTCACATTTCAAAAACATAAACTCACATAGAAGACTGCTTGTGCATGAAAGCAAATTTTGTACATGATTATGCTCACATCAAAAAATAATTAACATCAAGCACTCCCCTTGTCAGATATTGAAATGCTGCTTAAAATCAGAAGTCAGAGACCCAGAAAAGGCTTCTTTTTTGAGGCGGTGATTTTTACAAGAAATCTAAGAAAACTAATGATTATAAATAAATAAAATTTCAGTTGTAACACAAAGGCTTGGTCTTCCCTATTGAAGAATGAAGTAATACTAACAGCAGATTAAGTCAATAGGTGACTAGACTTATGATTAAACTTCTTTTGTTTTTGGTTAAGACTTCCAGTGTTGGCATGCAAAAGCGTTGTCCACCAGTGGTACAGATGCCTGAAATGAAACACTTCCAGTTCATCTGCTCCTTTGCCCCAGAGAGGGAAGACCCTTCCCAGCAGTAGGTGCAACCTTGCACCGTTTGCTTCTGGGGCAGGAGTCCCAGCACAGGTTTTGGTTGAGGGCACCAGTGGGTGGCCTGGCCCCACTCCACTCTCTCCCCTTGCAGACATAGCCTGGCTTCTTGTGGCAAAGGCGTACGAGTGGGCCAGGTGGCACACAGGGGTGGGGGCAAGGTAGTTCATTACCTGCTGTTGCAAAGAAGGCTGAAGGCTGCTTGTGGTGAAGGCAGCTGGGGACTGGCTCTGATCCTACTGCAACATCAAAAGAGATGGAGGGAGAGGCCCTCCAGCTGCAGCTCATGCTACTGCTGCAGTGCCAAAGGCAGACGGGGTGACTATGCTGGTGCGCACACCCCAGATTAGGTGCCCAGTTCACTGGCATCGCCCCAGGGCACCTGAAAGACGCTTAAGGGGAACGAAGAGAGAATGATCAGCGATGACTCAGACTGAATGCGTATGGGAGCTGAACAAAAAGCTGCCTTTCTTATAAACATCCTAACATCAAGACAGCAGGCAGATACGGCTTCTTCACAGGCCCGATGGGGATCTGATCATTATTGATAACCCCATCTCTGGGACAGCAAAGAGCAGGCTTCTTGCCACCCCTGCAAATTACAACCTGTCAACTTCACTCCTCTTCGGGGCTCAGGGAAAATTCAAGGAATCATTTTGTCTCTGTCCCACAAGTCAGGGCACAGATCTAGATTCAACTCGAGTCTTTGGAATTTGTGACTGTTGAATTCAGGAAATCTTGTTCCAGCAATTACAGATATCATTATAATAAGGAAACAATAATGCCTTTTCCTGCGGTGGCATGGTTCTGATTAAGGTTTTCCCTCCAAAATCTTTCCCTACTTCCACACGCTTTCTATCATGCACACGCACTCATAAAAAAAGCACATTCAAAAATCAGAATTTTGTAAATCTCTGAAACAAATCCAGCCCTACCAAGTCTTGTCTACTTTGCTGCCAGCTCAACAACAAATAACAGTCGGTCTCCTCATCAGTGGTGGACCCAGGGTAGAACAGACCTCCCACTATAAGCAGAGCCTTGAAACAAATGTTTATCATTTAAAGAAAGAAAATAAATTTCTTTAAAACATTTTTCACCAGCCAGGCTCAGTGTGTCATCCAACTCGTATAAAAATGGATGTTTCTACATGATTACTTGTTCTCTGGACTCAACCGCTTCATCTAATAATCAATGCCTCCCACTCGCACACGTCTGCATAAGTTCTTTAACCTCTTCTACTAGTCAAATTGTAAAAATATAGGAGTAGACATACACATACACATCCAGGACAAGAATGTTTATGCAGAATAAATGATTTGGCCGTAAAGGAAATTAATTATCTGGGTGGATAATTCATAATTCAAATACCTCTAGAACCCCGAGAAAAACAACATCAGAGATCATACATGTAAGTGAAACGCCTTTTTTCAAGCATTATTTCTCAAAATTCATACAAGCTGCTTAACTGGAAAAGAACAAAATGTCTCAGCCGTATTTCACTTAATCCACTGAAAAGGCTCATACGATAATAAGCAGTGTGTTTATTTTCCAAGCAGCTCCACAGAGAACGACCTTAATCTCATTTTGGAAAGTCACATCTTCTAAAAAATATAAGATCTGGAAATGTGAGGACACAGAAGGGGTTTTCTTAATAACAATCACTTTTCCTTACATTCATCCTTGTTATGACTTTCATTTACATCAGTATATTAGCCCCTCAATGAGACATTTCTCCTTCTGAATTCACATACTGAGACGCTCACCCCGCGTCCAGAGCACGGGTAAACAGCTTGCTTGTAGACACAGTCCATTTAAAACAGAGCCGAAAGTGCCAAATGAATTTACTAAATTTGTGTTCCACAAGTTTCACATTCAAAGGACACAATTAGTCAATAGCCACCATTAAGACAAATGCATAAAACTAATGATTTTGATTTAGTTTTGCCCATTGGTCTTACTTATCACTATTACTGAATGTTTTCCAATGTAAAAGCAGCAAGTGTGCCAGGCGTTGTGTAAATGTTGTGCAGGTATATTAATTAGCAGCCAGCCTCTACCCTGAACAGTGTCTGTGTGCTGCAGCAGACAAGGCAGACAAAAGGCAGAACCGATGCGAGGGCACGAGGTGAGGAAACGATGCTTGAAGGTTAAATTGCCCGATACAGGAAGGCTGCGTTAGGAACTGAGCTCGGAACCTTCATCCCTATTGATGATTACCAAACTGTTTTCACTGAGGATTTACCTCCATGCGTTCATAGACCGCGGTACAGCGAAGCGCTCACTCAAAGATAAATCACAAGTTTGCTGTTGCACGGGGGTGAGTCACCAGGCCTGACGAGGCCGATGGTGGGACCGCAGTCCCCTCACTGCCACGCTCACGCACACAGTCGGCCTCTGACATCAGTTTCGGCACTTAGCTTTTAGCATGGTTGAAGTTAGACCTGCGAGACTGAAAGATTTCGGGTTTCGCAGTTGTCCCAAAAGGGACCGCAAGGCAGCAGTGAATCTGACTGAATTCCGGGGGAGCGCTTTGCTACTTGGGGTCCTCCGGAAGGAAAGGCGCACGCACCTGCGGGCCCTGCCGCCGGCATTACCGCTGGCTCCCGGCCCCGGGACCGCGGTGCCCTCGGCAGGGCAGCGCCGGGCTCCCGCCCCGCCGCGCCCGGGCTCACGGAGCCGAAACCGGCGGGTTTGTGTCCCCACAGCCTCCCTCCCGCCTCCCTCCCGCCACCTCTTGGCGCGGCCCGGATTTTGCCTCAGCTAAACGGTAGCAAAATATTATTCGTCCCACAAAAGGCAACTATATCTTTTTTTTTGGTCTTGTTTCCGCTCCTCGGTGCCTGGATTTTGGAAGTGCCGGAGGGAGGGGTGCAGCCAGCCCTCCCCGGGGCGGTGGCGCGGTACGAGGGGTCAGAGCGCCATCTGGTGGCCGCCGGGGAGACTGCAGGCTGCGCCCCGCGCCGGTGGGCACGGCCCCGCCGGCCGTGGGGAAGCGGCCGTGGAGCTGGTACCCCTCCCCTTGCAACAGGGGATTTGGGGCCGAAAGTGAGAGTTGCGGGATTTTTAAGCCAAGTTATCCTGCGAAACCTCTTTGTGAGACTTGGAATGCTAATACTATACTTATCAAAATGTATGCGTAATATATAATTCTTAAGTTCCTGGGGTTTTTCCCTCCATTTATGGTTAAACCTACTCCATTTTCCAGGTTTTTATTGATTTTCAGCTATGTTGTCGTTTTATGAATATATTTTGCTGTTCTGGTCTAAGAAAATGCAAGATTTTTAATTTTATGTATGTGAAGCCTACATATGCTATGCTAAAAAACATATACAGACGAAAAACACCAGTTTGCCTTGTCAAAAAAGTTTCCTTTGTCTTTGATGGTCAGATGTTCTCATTATCCAACATTGCCTGTTCACAGCCAGCATCTTTCTAAGGAAGATAGTTTCATGTATGTCTTGTCTATATGATAGGAAAGGGGATGCTTACTACAATAAAGCAATTTCTAAATTGGAAAACATGCTTGTAATTTTTACTGAGCAACATGTATCTTAATTTTCAAACTAAATTTTATTTACTACAAATGGTAGTATCTCTTTAGTGGGGGGAAAGGAAAAAAAAAAAAACACTAGAGGATTTTTTTTTTCTTTTAAAACCCAAAAAACAAGTAGCTAAGATTAGGATTGTATACCAGTGACAATTAATCACCTTGTGACTATGATTTTGTAATGGCTCAGCAAAGACATATGGGCCTGGAACAAGGAGAAGAGTCACAGCTTGAACACTAAGCAGTTGCTTGGGGATAAGTAACACGGTAAGGCCACTTTCAATGCAGACTGGACCGTGTTTTGACGCACCACATGATATATCTTCAGAGAGCAGTCTTTGCTGATTTTTCTCACCTCAGGCTTCTTTGCAATTTGTGAGTTCAGAAGATGCGGATTCCTGACGGTGAACCTGGTTTTGAGTACTCCACGCTCCTATGCAGAGTAGGCATGACTCAGTCAGGACAAAGCAGAGGTCTGTAGCGTCCAGCGTAACTTCTCCCCATTCTGCTGCGGAGAGGGGTCCCAGCCCAGCCTTACCTCAGGGACTATAGCTCTTGATAGAGGAGGGGGGTGCGAGACTCATTTGTTTAAAGCACCAAAGATGCAGACAAGGTGAGGCGGTTCATCCTCAGCATCACGGGCCACGCTGGGGAAAGAATTAAATTCACACAAACACCCTGTAATCTTGCTTTTAACGTTCTCAAAGCATCGTTTTCTCCAAGAAACATTTTTAAACCTCCACTTGACAGAAAACTAGGAAAAATCATGGTACCTGCTTATCTGAACTGACAGTGCCATTGGCAGGCTGATAGATTTCCAGCTCCTCAGGAGGTACCCAGCCTAATAACGACCTGCACAAAGACCCACTCGGTGACTTGCCAGAGCGGTTCTTCTGCTGCCCAATAGCCATGCTCATTCAAGATCACTCAGCAGGAAAAAAAGGTTGGCTGTCTTTGAGGAAACGATAAAATATAAGGACCTGGTGGTTTTGATAAAGCATTGAATGGTTCACATGGAAGGAGAGAAAAAAAAAAAAAAATTATTTGACTCAAAACTTCCCTGCATATTCCCTAGGCAATGGACCCTGGCATATTTGAAATGACTAACCCCTGAGCACCAGGAGCACCTACTATCTGAGAGACAGATTTGTTAAATTCCCCAGACAACAAGCATTGAGGTGTACATAACTACAAATGAGATGGACAAACTGGACTTAGCGTGGGAAGACAGGCAGCCTGGAGTGTACGAGCTGTATAATCACAGGACTGCAAAAAAGAAAATATTGCCTGTAATGTACATACTGCATCAGCTGGTATTAAGGCATTAAAGAGGTAAAAACCCTTTTGGTCTGTCTTCATCAGGAAACACTGCTTTACCCGAACCAAAAATTAAGACTCATCAGACTCATCAAGTAAAAAAGACGATTTCTCATGGAAATTTCTACCTTGGAAATCCCTTTTTTTTCACTGAAATATTTTGAACAGAGAGACAGAGAGAGACAGACTATGTCATAATATCAGTAGCATTTATGCTTTGGATTAGCTGAAGCAAAGAACTGATAATCTAGTAAAATAAAAATATTGTTGCCAGTAAATCTACACATGTATACATAAAAATATATACATACATGCATATAGACAGACATGCATATATGTAATTCATTTATATTTATGTGCTTTAGATATGGTAGTTGTGCAAGTCTATCACGGGCATACTTGATTCACACTGACAGCAAAGACTGCGAGAGCAGCACAGTATGGTTAGCGTGCTCATCGAGCTGCGAGGAGTCTCGACTTCCCAATCTTTCTCCTTACTTGTTGCTGTATACTAAGCAGTGTGAAATTATGATATTGTATGAAATTTGATGTCACACTGTCAGTCAGATGCAAAATAAAAAATTTTATGTTTCAAGGAGTTTTGCACAGTGTCCCCAAAGCTAAGTGAATTTTGAGAGTTGAGAGCACAAACTGCTACAGGCTGAGCTAAAGAACTAATCTTGCTAGTTTAAAGACTAGAACAAACTCACACCCTCAGTGGATCGATAGAAAGGTGATCATGTAAAGCACCCTGTCAAACGAGTTTCACAGACAAGTTATTTGTAGATGATTTTCAAAGATAAATTCGAGGATATTGCAATCTACTCCTTGGCAGTTCACAAATGGAAGACACAAAAATAGCAAGCTAAATTTGTTGACTATGCTATTTGTGGGCCTTATTATCCCTGCGGTAATGTCATTCAGTTACGAAGATGTACTCTACATATATATATATATATGTGCAAATCACATATATGTGCATTTATGTTCTTGCCCACACTTTTGTGTCACAAAATACTATGAGATCACTGCACCTAGCCTTTTTTACCAATATGATGTCCTTATAGGAAATGTAGGCGTCTCCCTATAGTCCTTTATCTCACTGAATGCATACATGTCTGAAAGCTTTTCAGGATTAGGGCCAATATGCCATTTTAACAGCAATGTGCAATCACACATGGCAAGTAGATCAGCAACTGAATGCTATAATGGCCTTTTGAGCAAGGGGCTGACTCAGCTTCTTCCACAGCCTGTCGTACAGGGTTTGCGGTCCAACTCTGTATCCCCCGTTCTGGTGCACCATTCCAGTGGTGACAGGTTTCTGGGTGACTGTTCTGTGGCTCATGATCAGCTGGAGGCTGGCAGAAGGAAGTGCAAAGAAGCTCTGCTCTGCAAATAACAGGCTGCAAAGAAGAGCCAACGTGAACAGAGAGTGTAAATAAGATGGGGAGGAGGAGAATGTCTGCCAAAACCAACATGAGGCTTTGAAGGCCTGGTTTCACTGCTAAAAAGTCCAAGCCCTTGTTTCTCCACCTCTAACTGAATCAAACTCAGTCGCAGCTGATGCCTCTTACTCCATTCTTTCCCACACATCAATCTCTAAAAAAGGTTATCCCACATCTTTGCAAAGCTTTTAACAAAAGAGCAGTGAATGTGATTTGAAGCAAACTGAGAAACACCGTGTTCCAAATACCACTGCCACTGTCATTCCCAGCGTGGGAAGTATGGCCAAGCCAACAATGTTACCTGGAATAATTCAGAATTCCAGCTTTTAGGCATTGCTCTCTTTTGAAATTCCCTGAAAACTCTGCTTTTGTTTATTTTTTGAAGGGGATGTGCATTGTTTATGCGACCAGACAAGAACTCAATCCTGGAAACAGACACAAGGAGAACATGACATGCGGCACAATCTGCTCTGGTACCCTACCGAGTACTGGAATGTTTGTATGAGTTGTGGCACATCCCATTTACTTTCTTTAGCAGGCTTTTCATGTAGCGGGGATCCTAATTGTTCAGATTAGCTCTAGGTGAGATTTTGGCATCCCATCTGTGTGACTGAGAAGGTCCTCTAATTTGTTTGGACAGTTCCCAGGCTTCCAAAAAAGCTCTTGCGCATATGTTTATGAAACACCAAAAAATAAAAATATTGCATGGACCATATTTACTTGTCATTGGAGACACCTAGAGGAGACCAGCTGTCCAGCAAATAAGGGCTAAAAAAAGAGCGCTACAACTTCAGCCTGAGACACTGAAGAGGAGCGTGGAACACCCAGTGCCGCTGCGACTGTGGGAGGAGCTGGTGCAGAGAAACCTGCTGGCATGTAAGGAAGGGAGGGGGGAACAGCAAAACCTAAAGAGTTTCAGTGGAAAGAGATGCCATGAAACTGGGTACTGAATTTTTTTGTAATGCCCACAAGCCATTCTGAAATGCAAAAGTAAGAGCATGTGCTGGTTCCAGTGGAGGAGCTAGCAGGAATCACTGCGCTGATCCTCTGGGGACAATATTCATGTGCCTTTCAACATGTTGAAGCTTTCCTGGCTACCAGATTTAGTATTAAGACTTCTTCATATTTTTTTTCCTGAAATGTTTCTGGAAAGCTATTAGAGCCTGCAGGTCTAGTCAGTTACCCTCATTCCATGCCTGGATTGCTCTGCACCTACATGGAGACTTGGAAAGGAGAACAAGAGTGCAACGGAGAACTCAGATATTGTAACCATTGATGTGGTCTGCCCCTTTCTCCGCTGCTTTAGTCATTTTATATTTCTGCCTCTTATAGTGTTGTTCTGTACTTTTGACTTTGACTGCTTGAAAACTGTTTGTGCTAAATAAGACACCATTTTTATGGCATTCTACTTATGCTTTTTTATTGTGACTATTTTTACATGACAACAGATGTCATTCCTACTTTCCATAGCTTTATTGGACTTTGAGGGTCATATCACCTACTGGGATGCTTTCTGTTTTTGCAGATTGATAAAACAGTTCATCAATATCCCCATTCTAGTTCAAGAAGCTTCTGAGAACACAGCAGGCACCAGGCAGCAGTACAGTGTTTTTTGCAAGTCTGATAGCTAAATAATTTGCAGTGTCCTCTGCTCTTCAGTCTTTCAGATAAGCTCTTCATTCTCATTCCTCAGGAGCCGCAAGTATAAATGAGTGCTCTGGGCAGCCATATATTGATTGTCCAGACAGGATTTCATCAGCCACAGCAGAAGAGAGCTCAGTTTTTCAAAATAAACTGTGGCTACCCATACCTAATGCTTAGGTTATTAGAAGGAAAAGCGCAGAAGGTAACTGCTTCATCTCAGAGCTACAGAGTAAGAGAAAACATGCCACTGTTTAGATCAAGATAAGATTCATGAAGATGGGATTCAAGCACCAGAAAATCCAGAGAGCACATGATGGAAAATGGGAAGCAGGGCTTGAGGCACATGATGGATATGAGTACGGATCAGGCTGGCTTGCACAGTCCGAGTTCACAGGGCAAGCCACAGAATGCAGCCACCCTGATTACTCTAGATAGGCAGAGGAACCATCTGAAACATTTGGCAAAAAACTTCCAGATCGCTTAAAAGAAAGCTGGAATTTTTGAAAGTTTCCACATTTATAGTGCCTATTTCTCATAAACTTGTTTTTCAACTAAGGTATATTTTCTTTTGTGCTTTGTGTTGTTTTTCCTCCCTTGTAAAGGTAACGTTACTTTAAAGCCCACTGTGATTCTCTCACTTTTGCATATTCTGTCTGCTGAATCTCCATGAAGTGCAGCAGGATATAATGAAACCTATTACCATTTAGAGACAATATTGAGCAATGAGCAAAAGGTGACAAGTTATCTTTATTGCACTGCTATGTTACTCACTCATGCCAATTAGTCTTTACTGGATTCATTTGGTGCAATAATACAAAGTGCATGGCATGGAACACATGAAGCCTATCTCTTAGACACAGTTCAGGAAGTCCTTATTATTTTCCTAATAACATTTCAGATAATGTCATAAGCATTGTTATTAGTAGCATCTCAGGGATGGAGCATATAAATGATTTTGGTTTGAATCCTGTGCAGTTAGTCCTAAATTCCTTTTATTTTGAAGAAAGAGAGATTCGTAAAATAAGGAGGAATGCTATACTGAGTTGATTGCAAGGTGATAGAGTGTTCATGAATGCCACCCATTGTGTCAAATGACTCACACATCTGTCAGGTGTGCCGCATTAGCCCACAGAAAGCCTTTCGTACATGTTGTGTCCTATTAAAAAAAAAAATTGCTTTGTCTCTTGATGTCAATCATGCTGATGGATGGGCCCAAGGTGTTAATGAGTAAGCTTTAAAAAATATTTATGCTCTGCCAAATCTCTGCATCACGTCAGTAGGCACTAAGCTAGGCAGTTGGAAGTAACAGAATATTTGGAAAGGACAGCTCTTCTTCTGACTCATTAAAAAAAAGCATGTTTTTAAGCTCTCTCTACCAATTCTCTAGAGCCCTTTGTGTTTTTTTATAAACATGATTTAACAACATTGTATCAGTTTACCTAAAACAGATTAACTCCAAGTGACTTTGATACTTCTTCAGTTACACTTGCCTTTACATTTTGCTAAGTGTAAAGTCTAAAATCAATGAGCCAAATTCTTGAGTTACTCCAGATTTTTTTCTGGGTAACTAAGACAGACATCTTAACACATTCTGTTTAGTACGTGTCATGCAACACTTTCAATTTTATTCTGCCATGGAAATAATATAACACAAGAGTCTCTAACTGTGAGATATAAGAATTGTCGTTTGGGGGGAATCAAGTGTGACTCGCAGTTTCTCAGAATTAAACCCAGAAGAGACTGCTTTGGCTGCCCTGTTGGATTTCCTCCAGAGCGGAGCCCAGCATGCTTCCCACATTTCTCCCTACCTACAGCATACCTTCCAAGTGTATCATTTTGCTTTCAAGGTTGCGGATTGTGGTGCACTCTCTCTCAATAATTTGTTCTGATGGTTACTGACCCCGACTAATGACTCTATAGTCTTAGGAATCCTTTTTTTAAAAGTTTTAAGGAGAATAAGTACTCTTAAAATATAAGCTATTTCAGTGATTTTCATCCAACTGTGAAACTATTGAAAGTGATAACAAAGCAGTCACTTTGTCCATTCTCCATGCTACGCTTATTTTTTAAAAAATCCTATTCTGTGGGTAAATTAAGCATCCATATTACAAAATATATACTGAATAAGGATTCTGATTAGTATGTTTTTTTCATGGCACTAGGTTTCTGTAGAACCTATGACTAAAAGAGAATCTCAGATAAACCCAGTACTGGCTTTCTTGCAGTTTTCTTATTAGTGAAGCAATGAAATATACATGTTATATGTGGTTGGGCTGACTCATATATGTCATAACATACAGCATTGTTCAGTGCAGATGTGATCAGAAAGAAATCACATTTTTAAGAATCCTTAGAGCTTAATGTAGATAGATCACTCAGAATTTTTAAAAAATATAATTGCAGAAAAAGTATTTAAAAAATAATTTGTTTTTATTCTGGTGTCTACAACCTCTGTTATCTAGGTAATTTGAATATAGAGATTCCTTTTCAGCCTTAAAAGTTATAAAGGGACTAATTAGAACTAGACACCAAATATTTCTCCCATTCCTGGAAGAAAATTGAGATTTAGAGAAAATTTCTCAGCCTGCCTCTGGATGACAAAAATCAAAGCCCTGAAAATGTCTAACAACAAACTGAAAACAAACTCAGCATAATTCTATTGTAGTGTTTGATTGTTGTGTTTGTATTTCAATTTGTTTTCTCTTCTTACTATATTTAGCTTAAAATTATAAGTAAAACAGCTCTTGAAATTGGAAATGAGATTTTAGTTTAAGAAATCAACATAGAGCTTTTCACTAACATTAGACTTTTTCCTGGAAGACAAAAATGAAAAATGCCTTTTAAATATATTTTCCTATCAGTAGTGTCTTGTTTCAGCGAATTGTGGTTTTCCAAACAAAAAAAGAACACCAAATACATTTTTCACCCTCTCTTCTACAGGCTTCCAACAAAAAAGTGCAGGTTTTCAGTCTGATTTTTGTAATATTAACGATTTTAATATGTTACCAAATGGAGTAGATTAGTTTTTCCTCTGAAGAGCATATGTTAATGCCAAGCCCTGGGTTGATTGACAGCAATGATGATCAAAGATGCCACCTAAATTGCTTTTCTATTCTTATTGCTAGTGTATTTCCCAAAGGACTCAAACCAAAGACTCAAGCTACACACCAGCATTAGCAAGACTGAAAGAAGCACTGAAAATATTTCTGAGCAGATCCTCAACTAGTGAAACTTGGCACTGCTCCACTGACTTCTTGTTTTCACTCCTTCTCCTTCTGTCTCGCTTGTGCTTATGTGTGGGCTGCTGCCCTGCCTTAGACATTTTTTTGAGGAACAGACTCACAGCAAGCAAAGCAGATAGATTAAATAGGTAGAAACTTTTGGGCAACCTACAAGAGACTGAACAACAACCTAAAAATAAAACCAGTTACAAAATAATAGTATTTATTTGTGCCAGAACACTGGGCTAAATTCTCAGCTGCTATAAACAAGGATAAGTCTATTGCTGGAAGTGGAGCTATAACAAGTGACATCAAATTATGATCTACTTTTATTGACTCCAAAGGAGCTGCACCAGTTACTGAGGATCTTGCCCATTTTATTAAGTTAATCAAAATTATGTGCTACTGCGTGTATGACAGATTTGTTCTGAGAAGGAATGAGAAATCTCTCTGAAACTAAAGAGACGTAACTCTCTCTTTTGTAACGCTGTTGTAAATCATCAGTAGTACAGCTTTAAACAATGTCAGCATAAAACTGGTACGGATGAGATAAATGCCAGCACAAGAAAAACAAGAATTCCCCAGACTTAAGCAAAATGCATCAGGACTTAACTATGATTTTAAAATCTATGGCATGAGAGTCTGTACCACCAGCTTACTAGACAGCTCTCATTTTTAGCTGTAATGAAAAGATGGTATTTTTTTTCTTGAAAGGGAGAAAGGAAGATCTCCAAGACCCAGCAATCATGTCACTGTGGCTTCATTACCTAGTGTTTGCCCAAGACCACAAGATAGATTTTTTTAACTTTGCTCCCAAAACTGACCCTCTCTGTGTGAGTTATAGCAGTGTTGGACTAATGAAGGTGGATGTTTGTTCTCTTTTCTGTAATCTGAATTCTAATCATCGGCACAGGTGATTTTGTGTACTGTGTGCCCGCAAGTAGATAAGAGAAATTAAGAAACCTCGTGGTGCACAAAATGTGAAAGATTTTGAACTAAAAGTTCTCTGCCAATACACTTCTCAGTTTTGTTTTGTCTTCCATCTGATTTTAGAGCTAGTTCTTGCACTAGGGCATTTTCTGTTTCTGGTCTTTACTATTTAGAAATTACAAATAAAATTAAAATCAAAGCAAGGAGCAATCTCCAAGAAAGAAGAAAGGAATATACTCTAAAGGCTAAGGCAAGATATGCTTTCAAAACCAGTAAATCCTTTTGAAAAAAAAAAATAAACAAATGCAGGAAACAATGAAGCATATGCTATTTGACTGTTGGATTTGACCGGATCCTTGAGGCTCTGCTGCTTGGCCCTTCCTTTAGGAATCCCAGATGTGGTTCAAATTGGGCAAGAGGCTCAGCTAGAGTTTCAGTAAGCCCAGACTCCCTGTGATTCAGTGTCTTTACTCCAAACTGAGAGAAAAAGGTAGGGTAGACCCTAGTCTGAAGAGTACAGAATGTGTTGGTTTAGATGTTGGAGTCCATATCAGCTATTTGCAGTTCCAGTGGGGTATTTTTTTGTTTCATGCAGAATTTCTTGGCATAGTCAGTAAGATGAAAGGGATAAGCATATTAGTTTTCCCATCAGCATTGGGTGTCTTGGAATCATAGTGTCACAAACATGAAATTATCGCCAGAATTAACTGATAGTTTAACTGGACCTAAACCAAACCTTAGTCTCAGCTTTGGTTGCTCAAGGGTTCAGGAACTTGAGGTTCATTCCAGATTACCAGAAATTTCTTAACAGGCAGAGTATAACAAAGTTGCACAGAAATGGAATTTGACTCCCAGCTTGCTGCAGATGAAATGAAGAGATTTCTATATCATAGTGGTTTAAATCTACTAAATATAGGATATAACTGTTCTGTATAGCAGATGTTATATCAATAGGCAAGCTGTATGACAGAAGGATTGAGTCACTTAGAGGGTGAAGATCTAATTACAGTTGGTCATGCTGTTGATACTTAAGAAATCCATAAGAATGGCAAAACCAGAAAGGCAGATGAGCAGAAGAGAGGGAATATATCATTGTGCATATCAGTAGAACTGGATGTTTTACTGGGGTACAGTGGAAAAAATGTGTTTCATCACAGTGTTGTGGGGCAGGGGACAGACAGGTACGGAGCTCACTTGCATCCAATTCTGTACTTATGATCTTAGAAAACTAAACATCAGTAATTTAAATAAAGCAGTCAAAGGGATACGGGGTATTTTCTATGTCCCAATGTTTTCTAAGGCAAATATGATATCCTTCAGTTTAACTTTGTGCTTCTAAATAGGAAAATAAACTGGATTTTGAGATAACTGACTTGGTGGAGGTAATATACTGGATGTGAGGAAAGCTAAGGTATCTGGTTAAAGCTGTTATGGTATTACAGCCTTCAACTATTGAATAAGGTGTCCAATATCATGATAGAGTAAAAATATTAAACACAGCAGCCACATGTGAGAGATCAAAAAGTCAGTAGAAGGCCAAAGGATCTCAGTGATAAGAAAATCGCTCAGTTCAGAGAACAGTGGTAGGCACTCCATAGGGCTTTCAACAGGAGAGAAAGTAAGTCACCACATAACTGTGAAAACTATGTCTATTTAATTTTTCCCCAAAGAACTCCTATTAGCAATCCATGATAATGGGACAAGGATGAGGGGTAATGGCTTCAAGCTGGAAGAGGGTAGATTTAGAACAGATATTAGGAAGAAATTTTTCAGTGTGAGGGTGGTGAGGCACTGGAACACATTGCCCAGGGAAGTTGTGGATTGTTGCATCCCTGGAAGTGTCCAAGGCCAGGTTGGATGGGGCTTTGAGCAACCAGGTCTAGTGGGAGGTGTCCTTGCCCATGGCAGGGGGGTTGGAACTAGGAGATCTTTAAGGTCTCTTCCAGCCTAAACCATTCTATGATTCTATGATTTTATGATAATAAGCTATGAATTCTGTATTCATGTTCTTGGTACATCTTATATAACTACCATTAGTTACAGTTACATATGATTACAAAGTTGCAGCCCTCAAGTTTGAATCAGGCTTCTGATTTGAATTGCAAGTCCACATTAACAATATTGAGATCATAAAAAGGGAATTAGAGAGTGACTATTCTAAAAATGCATTCATCAAGAGAAACATTGCCGGTGTTATTTAAATGTACGGAGATAAATGAGAAAAATATCAATGTACAGAGCAGAGATAGAAAGCAGAAGACACAATCTTTTGCCAGTCTAAAACACAGATATGGCATCACTGGAAGATTAACGGTACCTAAATAAAGATAAAAAAGCTGAAGAACATGATACAGAAAAAGCACCTAGAATTCAACAAGGTCTTATATCATTAGAGGAGTTAAAAAATCAAGTGTGAATTTAAAATCAGTCAGCCCTTTTCAATAGTAACCAATGTTCAAAAAAAAAAAAAAAAAGAACTAATACCCCAATATCTCCCAATGAACAAATGTGGTGATAAAAACTAAGCATATAACTAACTGCAGATATGCCTAGGCAAGAGATGTAATAATGGAAAGATATAATATTGGGGCTTTTTATGAAATGATCAAGATGGATCATTTGGCTGTTTATACAGTGTTAACAGCATCTTAGCATTTCTGGTAAATGCATATGGGGTATTTAGGTTATTTTATTGCCGCATGATTAGTGACAATCAGACATTCTCATATTTTGTCACGCTTTAAAATACTGGCAATTTTGCTTTTCCACCTATTTCACTTTCACCTAATGCTAGACATACATGACATATCAATTTTTTTTCACTGAAATGTCTATTCAAAATTTTGGTTATATGTCCAGGCACCCACACCTCCCCTGGGTGATCTAGCCTCTCTGTCTTGATGACTTCCTTTTACTGATGTAACTATAAACTTAGCCAAAAAATTCAGACCCAAATTAGCCCAAAAATTTTGACTTGTCCAATAAATTTTATAACAGTACTTATTGTGTAAGACAGTTCCCTTGATTTGTTGTAATCGTTGTGGTTTCGCATTCACTTCTTTAACAATTTGTAAAAGGTAATAATCCACAATGGCATCCCTTAATCATGTCCAGTTCAGCATATTTTAATGTGTTATATTTAATAGCAACAAAGACAGTTCATAGAAGACATGGGAAGGAAAAGTAGCGATTGGCGAAGAAAAGAAGTCAGCAATGGAAACCTAAGACTACTGAAGGGCAAAGGTTACCTCCCGCTCGAAACCACTCTTCCTGAGCTGGTATGTGCCTGCAGAAAATAAAGAAAAGAGAGATTATTATTAATGAGGCCTCCATGAGAGAATGATATTTGCAGGCGTTAAGAAATCAGCCAGCAGAGGAGAAAAGCATGAAGTGATTCCAAACAAATGAAGGCTGAGCTGTATTCAGCTGCCCTATCTCTTCCCAAGGAGGAAGAGGCAATCTTGGAGCAAACAGAGCATTTGTCAGTCATCAGGGCTTTAATGGAAAGAAATGCCTGTAAGACTTTTTTGCAAAAACCACAGAAAGATGCACTGTATTTAGACTTGTCAGGCATCTAGGCTTGATCCAGACTGTAAAGGTTACAGGGTGTTTCTCATGAGGGACTGCAATGCAAGCTGAACCAGTTATGCACGGGTCACAAGAGATGTTGCACGTTACAAATATTTTGTTCTACTATACGTGAAATTTCAGGTAACGCCCAGCTTTCCTTGCACTTTTGGACCATGTAACTAGCCAGAAACTGTAACCAGGGAACTCAGCGGAGTGTATATCCCAGGTATAGATATCGTAAGTTTTGGGGTAGGAGTGGGTTCGGGGCAGACTGGTAAATTTGACAAATCTTAGTGCATCATGCAGCATGCCAGGAACTTGTCATGCCCAGAAGTTACTGGATTTGTGTTCTCATCGCAGAACCATGATTCCTTCTTTCTTCTTTCTTCTTTCTTCCATTGTGATACTCAGTGAATTCAGGAATTAATGATGGNCCCTTCTCTCTCCCACCCACTTTGCCTTCACTTGCTGACAGGGAGATATGTAGTCTCTTAAATCATAGCCACCCTATGAGAACACCATCAGGTTCTGTGGACAAAAATAGAACCTCGTAAATTATGTTTGTGTAAGACGGTGACTGAATCATCACTGATATCAGTAGATATGGGAACACGTAGCCTATAAACTCTAATAGCTTCTCCTCAGTCTAGTGTTCTTGGTACTATTCATACGCACACAATTTTTAATTAAAAACTCTGCTCATTTCAAGGTATTTTTAGGATCTGAAATGACCTCCCAGCAGATACACTACTTGTCATGCATTTAGGTTAATCTTTAGAATAACTTTAGGAGCTCATATCTCTGAAGATGCTTTGTTTCACCAGAATCCCATATTCTTCTCAGACTTCATCTCAACCCAGTCTTTATGTAGCCTACGGCTTTTCTGAGGTCCTCAGTTGCTTTCTGTTTCTCATTGTCTCTGGACACTCGTTTTTAATTCTTTTCCAATTTACCCCTAGTCTTTCTCTGTTACAGAGCCACTGTGAGCACAAACAAGGCATCAATTAATCTAACATTCTTCTGCTACTGCTGTATAGCATCAGGCAGCCTCAGTGTTTCATAGAACCGAATGCATCACCAGTATCCACCTGCCCAAAAGATTTAACCAAAAAATTTCTTCCAAAATTCTTTGATTCATTCTCCCATGGTAGCTTCACATCTAATACGATAGTTTTGAGCAAGCTTGACAATATCAAGTAAGGGTAGAAAAATTACTGCCTGATCTATTAAGTTAAAAGAGAAGCTTTACTGTAAAGCACAAAAGGGTTGTTATTTTTAATCTCTGTAACTGCAAATGTGGTTTGCAGTAAGGAATATTAATTTCAGAAGGATAAACTTCTGAGAGCTCATTTTGGAATTTTTCTCCGTGTGTCCTTCCCACTGCTTTGATTCTCCTCTATAGTAGAATTACAAGGTAAACATTCATAATCATACTACATGGCCCAGTGATTCTGAATATTACTTGATTACTTCACTTCCCAGACTCAGGGTACACAATGACATTCTTCAAAACTAATTGAGAAGTACAGATAGAAAGATAGTCAATAATACTTGGGAGGGGGGATGTCATTACTGGAAAAAATCTCGGAAAATAATTTTCTAAAAGACATATCAAAATTACATGATTGCCCCTCAGACATCAAGGAATAAGGCCACTCACTATACCTTGATGTTTTAACATAACAAAAAAAATGTGCAGCTAATACACACTGGAGCAACACTGTGGAGCAGAACTAATTCTTAGTTTCTGAACAGGTTCATGAGCATTTTCATTGCTCTGCTTATAAAAAAGATACACCTGGAGAAAATGTTCAGGCATTTAAGACACTGGGATGAAATGCTTGAAAAGTTGTGGGGATCCATTCTCACCTCTACCTGAAATCTGTTGCATTACATTGGTCATGCACACTATGTTGTATTGCAATGAATTTTATGGGGCAGGGCAGTTAATTCTGTAAATAAACTACATTTCACTAAGAAAAGCCAATTGAAAAAAATAATACAGTGCAATTGGCTGGAAGGAGCAATAGCCTTCAGGTGACACCAAGAGAAAATGATACTCTAGAGTTGGAATATTAATGAAAAGTTCAACTAAAATCGAGAACACAAAAGTCTAAATCTCCAGACTTTGAAGTTTTTCCTCATTTGCCACAAAATGCTACAAATGCCACAAAAGCAGCTCTGGTACTGTACTATACAGTAATATAAAGTAGATGTAAAAGCAGGTCTTAACCTTTGCTTTAAAAACTTCATACTTTTACATTCCAAGAAAAAATATTTTAAAAAATATTAAATAACTCCGTGATTTTGAAATCTACATTTTTAAGAAATAAACTACCCAACACCAAATATATATAAATTAGACTAACATCAAAAGACAACGACAAAGTCAGGCCTGAGGCAAATAAGTGTGATTCCACTTCTGAAAATAGACTGTTTTGAAATTAGTGTACTGTTATTTTTATAGACTACCAAGATAATTTTTGAACACACTAAAATAAATGGTGAATACACTCCTAACAAAGTGCTCTCTTTGAAAACCTCCATTGAAATACAAAGAGTGGGCAGCTCATACTGCTAGGTGAATGTGATATGAATTACTTTAAGAAGATACAGTGACTCTGAAATTATCATCAATTAGAGTTGCCAAATTAAGTAAGAAAAAATAATGGACAAGATATGGAGGTGGGAGTTACGGAGATACAGTTACTACTAAAAATACAGGCAAAGCTGTAAAGGCATCATGACACAGTACCTAATGATTTGCTTATTATTCAACATCTATTAAAATATCAGCCTTTTAAGAACTTATATTCTCTTTATTTCCTAGATCTAATAGTTGGTAAAACATTTTTCTACTGGTCCCAGTACTGAATGGCTTCATTTAATGCAATGTTTTTAATGTGATAGTGTTAAAAAAATTATTGTTAAGGAACTCATTGTTTGGCAAATGGCATCTTACGTATATGTATACTAACCATATGTAATTTGTCAACCTAAAATTATTATTTTAGAATCTACCCATTTAACCATCTCTTGAAGATTTGGAACTAATCAAATCCACAAGTCAGTACTTGTACTAGTTGTCCAGGCTTCTTCATCAGAGTTCATCACGCATTTTCTTATGCCACCATCTGCTAAGAACAAACATAAATTTGGATTTTTTTTTTTGAACAGTTCTACCATTTGAAGTTATTTCCTCTGCTATAAAAAAATTCCTTTTGACAAAAAAAAAAAAAAGGCAAAATTTATCAGCAGTTTGTTTGCAGAAACCTCTTTATTGATTAGCAGCACTAGAAGTGATTTTAAAATACCCAGGGGCTTGAAATAAAATCAATACCCAAATTTTTGTGATCTTGGGATTCAAAACAGTAAGCTTCTTGGGGCAGAGACCATCAGAAGATTTTATTTGTACATGGTGCTTAGCACAGTGAGACCCCAGTTTTTGACTGCAGCCCCTGAGTGCTACTGTAATAGGAAAAATAAACTATAATAATAATAAAGTCTGTCTATTAACTTGACAGGCAATTTCTGAAATAATGAGTCATCAAGGAAACTAATTTTTTCCCAATAAGCAATTCAGCCATTTCCTCTCATCACAGATAATATACATCTGTCTTCTATGCTGTTTGCAGAAATTCTGTAGATGTGCTGTGTCTTCTCATGAGAAAATTGGTTCATGAAATGGAACAATTTTTCTCAGACTCATGATTTCTTCTTTATTGAGGGCCAAATTGAGCCTCTGTTCAATTGCCCATGTCTGGGACAGCAAGTAGTTACAGCACCTCCAGAGCAAGCCGGGGAAGAAACTGTGACTCAGAGAGTACCAACCCCTTTCTCAGCCTCAGCTGCCTACTTGCTCCAGAGAGAAAGTAACCTCCAAATGCTCTATAGTATAGACTATTTACCACTCCTGCCAGCTCAGCTCAGCTCACTGCCATGTTGAGGGGCGAGAGCCAAGATTACTTTCACACCCTCCTCATGTGTGCAGAGGACATGAAAAAGAACAGAGTTCTAAGTGAAAAGCCTTTATTCTCCTCCCTGTGGAAAACTCAAAACCTGTGGAGGCCATGGGGAGACGTAATGCTTCAGTAAGGGCAGATAAACCTAAGCATCAATCTGACCCTTCATTATCAGCTAACAGCATGCGGTTAAGGAAACAAAATCCCCAAAAGTGGAAAAGTCAAATCCTTCTTCTACCCAATTAAATAATCCTGGAGTGGGTTTTTTGTTTTTTTAATTTCTCTTTGACTTGAAACACCACCCACAAAACCTTAAGACCATGTGTGGGTCTTGAGCATACAATGTTATGTTGGCATGCCTGGCATGTTTTGCTGACAATCTATGGTGAAACAATAATGTTTATAGCCTCTTCTTTCAGAGATTTTGAAGTTGCCAGTGGCAACTGAAGTGCCTTTGATTGCCTTTATTTGCTGTGTGGATCCATATTAATGACTAAATAAAATAGCCAGATGATTTGAGCTCTCTCAAAAAAATCACCTCTGATTTTGGATCAAAGACATGTTTAACAATATCCACAGTCCTCATGCGTCCACACCACACAATTTGATGTACTCATCATCAATCATATGCCTTATGATTAATTTGAGTCGTTATGAGTAATGTCTATCACCGCAGCCTTGGCATGAATAATTATTGTTCTGCACCCTGCTGAGATAACTCATTTCTGACAAAGATCTGCGATTTGATATCTGCATAAAAGGAAAGATGAAACAGGAATAGTTTATTAGAATGGTATAGTCTGTTCAAAATTTTCATAATAAACTTTTTTACATCCTAGGAATTGATAACTACTTCAAAAAAACCCATATGAAACAGACCTCAGTAGCTTGGAGATACTGTCTTTGCAATTATCACTGGATCTTTCCATCAACATGTGGGATTTGTATATCAAAAATAGTACTGGGAATTTTAGAGCCTGCTGGTTTCCTGGAGACTTGTACTGCAAATAGCAATCACAGTCAGAAACAAAGCCAGGTCATTCTGAGGAAGGCTGAATAACATAAGCAGGATCAGAAGAAGATGGAATTTAACACAAAAAAATCCAGTCAAGTATAGAGGTTATGAGTCAGACTGGAGAAAGAATGGACAACAAGACAGACATGCAGGAGCTGGGAAGCTAGTGACCACAGTTGGCACCTGCAAACCAAAGTCCAAAGTATGATCCACATGGGAAAAGAAAGCTTACCAGCAATTGGCTTTGGCCAGGGCTGCAGTTTGAATCCCATCAAGAGGCTTCACCCTTGTGTGTCATCAATGAGTTCCTCCTTTGAGAACATCAGTGAGACAGCCTGGTGAGAGCAGCACCGTGGTTCACGCACTGAGGAGTGAGAGCACGTTGACACAGACACTGTTTGTGTCTATTATTAAGTCAAATAGGACCAAAAAATTCAGGTTCTCCATCTTCCAGGCAGGTGTTCGAGACAGCTATTTTTGTTCTAACTCAAAGAACATTGAAGTATGACATGTGAAATGTAAAAGAACTAACAGAAGAGACTGAGAAGTTCTCAAATTCAAAATACTCTACAGTCTGGCAATTGAGCTCCTTCTTACCACCGAAATGAAAAAGACTCATATTTTCTAGTCTTCCAACAGCAGAAGAGGGATTTGAGCCCAGGTTTCCCACAAGCTGTATGAGAGCCCTTACTAGTGTGCAAGTGAGTAAAGCAGACAGTGCCTTCTGCTGTGTGAATCTAGACTTTGAAGCCGTAACAAGACATTCTGGCAGTTGGGGCAGGATGTCAGTTTAATATCATCCTTCATTCTTTCCACATGCACATGTAATGAAAGAGTAGCAAAAAATAAGTAGCAAAAGCTTCTTACCTTTACTATCACATAAGTGGCTACTCAGAAAGTCAGCATATGGGCCTCTTGCCCCAGCCTTGCTATAGTTTCACTTTTTTTCTTTTTTTTTTTTCTTTTTTGTCTCCCTACTGAAACTGCAGTTCATCAGCTCTTCTAAAACTTGAATAGACCAAGCTGTTTTAAACACATCCTCTAGTGATTCAGCCTTAGCATCATGGCTTTGGTACAAATTCTGCCTACAACTGTTAAGGAAAGACAGTTTCCTTCTTTCTTGGCGTGCCTCTACAACAGCATCCCTTCCCCCAAAAAACACGGCCTTCTTCAGCCTTCCTCTTTCCTAAGATATGAACTTTTATACTAGACTTAGTTCTTCATTTTAGATCTTGTAAAAATAAGCCTGTTATTTTTCAAACAATAAGCAGGTATCTTTTTTTCAATTACTGTCTTATCCACTGTTCCTCTAAAAAATCTTGTGTATCTCCTGCAGAGGCGTATTTTTGGCCGCACTTGCACTTCTGACTGATCAGACACGCTTTTGACTGATTTTCCTAATAGCTTTGGTTAGTGTAATTCTATGTATTAGTATTATTGGTATTATTAGTATTAAATCAGCATCTGTAATAATTTATTGTACTTTATATAGGTATCTTTCTCTTATTTTTCACATAAAGCTAAGCAAAACTACTGAAGTCTCCCTGCATTTGCAGACTCTGAAACAGCAGCAAGCAGTAGCGCCTGTTCTTTTGGTCTTGGCAGAGCACCAGTTCTGAGGCCTGAAGATGAACTATCATATCTATTGGTAGAACTTTTTCAGTCCTGAAACTTTTAGAAAAATAACTAGAATAAGAATCTCTTCTGTACTTTAACAACCCCCCATGAACTCTCTGATAAGGGACTGCAAAGAACAGCAAAGATGTCTATTGTATTTTGTAATAGATCAGTAGAGTTTAAGGTCAAAAAAGACCAATAGGTCACTTGATATGCTTTTGTACCTCACAGCCCAATAAAGGTACATTTGCATTGAGGTAATTACTTTTGTAATTAGACGACTCCCTGCAACAATTTGCATGAATCATCCTTCCTGTTAAATATATCTTCTCCTTTCTGAACTGAATTTGTCTAACTTCAGCTTCTAATCACTGACTTTGCCATTCCTTTCTCAGATTTCACTTCACTCTGTGAAGTTATTCACACTGAAAGTCACTGCCCAGTTTTCTTATTGGTAAGTAAACTCTATTGTTTTATTTTGCCCTTTACTGTTCAACGCTTACTCAATCTCCTTAATCCTGCTGGTGTCCCTTTCCTGTATTTAAACAAGTCTCTTTCTATAAATGGCACTGTTACATCTATGCAGCTACTGCTAATACTTTAGCTGATAAAACTGCACTTGCCTTTTAACATCTGCTCAGGCCAGTGGTTATGCTGTAATTAGCTGGGTCTTCCTTACCACGACAATAATCCATCAAACATGAGAATCCAATCCTCATTTTACTACCTCCCACCCACTCACAGCTCAAAATAGCCTGGACTTGATAAGCTTCCAGGTGCCCCGCAAGGATGAGAAAGAAATTTTAAGCAAGGTTCAAGAAACGTTTGTCACAGTGGTGAAGGGGTAAAGATGAGTAACTCAAGATGTTTAGCTCATTGGATTTCTCCTGGAACAAGTTACCAAAATGGTGATTTTTGTAGAAACAGTGTCATATTGCACAACAGTGAAGTGGTAAGTTACTTTCTTAAATAGTTTTACATCCAAGTAAAGTGAAAAGAACAAGATTTACAGAGTTGCACTAGGGAATTAGCCTTAATGTAAGTAGAGCTATGTTTCTTTTATAGCAGAGAAATGTTTGATGAAATTTCTATTATTTAAATGACTTAGATTTTTTTTTTATTCCCTGTTTTTCTTGTGCCCATACAACCTTCAGACTTTGGACCTAAAATTGTCTATGTCATTTTTCCTTCATGTTTGTTCACTGCACAAATGAAGGAATGACTATGGTACATTCAATAAAATATTAAATTCAAATTTTAGGAGATTGAAAAAGCAAACAGCTTTCAATTCCCAAATCATGAATATCAACATAGCAGCTTGCTTCACGGTGTCAAGGTTTGAGTTCAGAAAGAAGACAAAGATTCCCATCCCATGAATAAATTACTATTTGGAATGGAAGAAAGAAAAAGAGGAATGATCGTTGGGTTACCAGTTCAATAACCGCATATCATACCATCATGTTTAAATTCAGAAAGCAGTACTGATGTCTTTGAAGTAGGTATGCAGGTAGGCTGCATGATCACTAGTTATTACAACAATTCCAAATATGTTTGACAGCTTTAATT
>VYXH01000004.1:67457-91366 GCA_013397275.1 Burhinus bistriatus | reverse complement strand
AAAAAAAAAAAAAAAACACAGATAAGACCAAAACATAGGAACAACTTCATCACACAGGTATTCTTTAACCTACAATTTCAGATATTAATCAAAAATGCATTTAGTTTGCATGTTCTTCATGTTCTTGTAGCTCTTGTGCCTTCAGTCTCCTGACTTGTTATTCTCTTGTTTCTTGTCACTAGCAAGCACAGAAGAATTTCAGCTCAGAAATCTGATCAAGCTAAGTGTTGGAGAAGTCTGAATCTCCTCACTATAGACCAGATTTCTGCTTTTTCAGATCCTCCCCACATTGCAGTGATGTTACTTTGGCATCAAAATGAAATTTGTTCATTTGTTTCAGTTTTCTTCATTCCATCATGGAAATGAAGCAAAAAGAGGAATCAGATGTACCAACAGATTTTGCCACAAGGAAGGATTTCTAGTGCTGATTCCATATTGATCCAGAACTTTAAGTTTCAAAAACCTCAATTAAATGTTTCCTTAAATTTCTTACCAGTCCACTGTTGCTACCTGGCTGCTCGTTTTCCACAATTCTCAGCATAGGCAATAATATATTGAGTGGTCTGAAGGAGCAATATTGTGAATTCAAACTACATGGAGGCAGAGGGGTGAGTGACTTCTCTCATCTTAGGATGGATATCATCCATGTGGAAGATTGTCTTGAGCTGCATACAGGAAAGAAGTAACTGGAACAACCCAGTATAAACCCAACCTAACATCAAATGTTACTTTAATTCCCGTGTTAAAAGACTAAAGCCTGAATTTATTCCATATAATTTGAAGACTCTTAAGAGGAGTTTAGGCTGAGTCTAAACTGTCAGACATGGTTGCACCAGCACTCTGTGCTCCACGAAGCACCCTAGGCTTCACCGTTGTTCCCCTTGCTCCTGGATTTGCCTGGAGAGGAAACATGAGTATGCAGGCAGGAGGGAAACATGGTTACGTCCAGCCAGGGACTAAACTGAATAAGTGAAAGGCCAAGACCTCGGGACTTCTCACAGTGTCCACGTACAGCTTGGACATAGCTTCACTTAACCTAGTCTTCCTTCATAGCCGGGAAAGAGAGAGGAGTACCTGGAAGAGGTATTCTGATCTGATCTGCCTCTGATTCAGCTCCCGGAAAATCTGCAACAGTGAAGGGAACCTGCCCTTTGCCTTTCAAAAGTGATTGTTAATGTTGATACAAGAACTGACAGTGCTTTCTTCCATCATAAAATAAAACTGAAAGCAAAAAATCTTGTTTAGCTATTTCAATCACTTTGCTTCAATGTACCTTGAAAAATATGCATGCATGTGTATGTATGTATATACATGTATATAGGTAGATACATAGATTTATCTATATTCATACGTAGATATAAATATATCTATCTATACAATATATCTATCTATACAATATCTTAAATAGAATATAGAAGACTGTTCAGACATAATTACCTTTCAGCTAAAAATATGAGGAAGAAATTTTGGTGGTTCTAACAGGTAAACAAGTCCTTTGGAAAACCTTACCTATGATAGTATATTCTTTGACATTAAGCATTTATTTCATGCAGGCATCACATCTATATTTTTAATATACAATCAAGACTTTTTTTTAAGATTTTGAATCATTCCAATAAGAATTTGCATATTCTGCCTGTTTTGTGGAAAACTAAGCAGTCTGAAAACGCAAGGTTTGGTGCAACATAAACTGGCTCTTAAGGTGCAGTTTCTGAATTGTAGCAACAGCAACTGAAGCTTGATTTCAAGGAAGTATTGATTTTTTTCTCAATTCTTGTTATAAACTGGCAAAGTGTCATGTCTTTCAATGGACAGTAGTAAACATGGAAGAAATCTTAGATGTTCCTAAACATTGAAATTTAAACATATGCAATCAGATCAGAGAGGGAAAAAAAACCAAAACCCTAACCCTAATTTAATCTGGGTTTATTCCAGGCCTGCAACCTTCAGTCTAGCCCAATCTTTCTGTTGTTTTGGTAGGACCTGGCACCTAGTAATTCTCTGTGCATAGCGAGCTGTATGCCCCTCCTTGGGTACCCACAAGCTCAAGGGCAAGGTCAAAGAGAAGCATATGATAATATATTGGATAATATATGATACATTGGAATATATATGACAATATATTGGAAGTAGCCTGCACTTTGGCTATTCAAGATGGCACATGTCGGAACAGGGGTCTGCTGTGCAACACAGACTCTCAAAGGATGAGGTGAGGAAGGAAAAAATAATCAAATCAAACCAAAAAGAAGTCCAAAGTCACTTACGGTCTATAGTGTTTTCCTTCATTATTTTATCTTTACTTTAATCTCCCCCTATTTACCCCTTCCTCCTTCATTCTGAGAAGTGTTCACTTCTAAAGGAATGAACACTGAAGAAAGTTGGATTTGTTTTTCAGATTAATCTTGTGAGGATTCAGTAATTGCTGCAAAACAAATTATTAACTGATCTGTGTGATACTACAAGATTTGGTACTTTCCTTTGTAGTCCTCTTGTTCTCTTGTTCTGCACCTACAGTTCAGTATTTTAAGGTCTCAACACCTACACCTTTTAATTTTGCTATGAAATGTTCTGCAACTTCAGTTTTCTGTTATCGCTTTGTGTTTTGCAGGTAGAGTATTGATTTAATTTACAAGCATTCCAGTTTTCTATAGCTACAGTTCTTCATTTTGCATCCTTTTTATATGAATATGTCTAAACCTCTAGAAAATTGAAATGCCACACTAGTAATACCTGCTTCTACTTAATATGTCAAAAATGTAGTTTTATAACTGACTATAAAAAAGACATTCGGATTAGTGACATTTAACTGTAAAGAATATGAGACTGCCATTATTTACAAGTGGTTTATTACTTTCTTTTATGAATAGGTTTAAAGAACTTTGTTAATTATATGCTGTATGAGTGCAAAAAAGCCTCTACTTATACATTTTAAATGCCCCTTTTTCTATATAATTACCTTTAAAGTAAGATGAGCATTGCTGCATTGCATTAAATTTATACTCTGATATGTTCTCTGAATGCGCTATAAATGCGGAGGTTCTTTCTTTCTTAATAGAATTTCACTTTTCTCATCTACAGTTTCAATATTTCAGAGGTCTTTTCATTTGATTATACATGCAAATCACTTGGGAGACCTAAAACACTTATCTAAAAATTACTCATTCCTGTATAACGAATTTAACAATCTCATCTACAGTGAACAAGACTTTCAAAACTATTCCCAATTCCTCCACAGAATTGCTCTGTTTCTCTTGAATACAGATCCTGTCACCCAGCCAAACTGTAACCAGTGCACTCTAAGGTCACAGGCAGATTAATGTTTATGTAAAATACAAAGTTTAAGCCGCCTCTGAGTATTTTATGCTTCCTGGTTTGGGGGGGGGTCATGTGTATGGGGCTGATTCCTATGCATGACTGATTTACATCAAGCTGGAAAAAACACCACCAGGAGAATATTGCTGTCTAGGCCTGCTGTGGTGTCAGGTAGACACCACTATGGTCCTTCGTTCTGCCTCTGCTAAAGAGACTTTGAGGTGAGACGTCACCAGGTTCTCTTTTGTAGCAAGATGCCCAGATGAGGCAGGCAGCCATATGCAAGCAATGAGCAACGTGATACCCAGCAGCTACTGGGAACATCACCAGTTTACTAAGGAACGCAATGTTCTGGTAGGATTGAAAAAAAAATTTAAAAAAAGAAAAAAAAAACCCACAACAACTAAGGCACTAAGTAGTTTTATTGAAGATTTAGGGGATTAATACATTTTCAGATTAAAAGCAGTAAGTATAATCATTACACAGCTGTCTTATTATTACCAATGTTTAGCTAGCCAGGTATATGTAGACTCATTTTTGCCACCCTAGTTTTGAGAAATATTTTCTGTCCTCAGTATTAGTGAACCTACATGCTGTGTAAGACACTCTGCAGAGTTAGCAGCATTATATCACAAACGAATGAAAGCCAAACTGTGAGGAAACCATGGGTAACTACAGTCAAGGTCCGCAAACCCTGGAACAGAAAACTAGAAGCAAAGTGCTGAATTAAAAAACATACTAACTAATGGAATCTTGACTTATTTCCCACTGAAGTACCACAGAAGTAGAAAAGCATTTCAAGGCAGTCTAATGCAATAAAAATGTAGATTTAAGTAGGTAATATGGCTAAGGCAAAAATCCAAAGCTAGTTCCAGACTTCAAAAATTATAAGAATGACTATGCAAAAAGCCTGGGACAGGAAATTGTTTGACGCTCAAAATATGGGAAATGGGAAACAATAGCAATCTAATTGACATTCTTATGTCCAATTTTTCTGTCTCAAAGAATATGGGATTATTCTGAAATCCCATTGTTCCTACGGTCCTCAGATAATGTGAGATATCTTTTTCTGCGCTTGAATTTTTCTCTGGAAAAAATAGATTCCAAACTTAATATGATGAAAAAAAGTCTTAAAATTATTTAAAGCATATCCTCTGAGATATAAGTAAACAAAAGAAAATTGATAATAAATCCAAGTATTTCATTTCTATAGATAGTTATATCATGTATATATAGTTTTACTTCATTATTTTAAGATATTACAATTATATGCTGAGATTCATAATTTTAGAAGACTAGTTGATCATACTGATGTTTTAAAGTCAACAGGATAACTTCTTTACATCTTAGTCTATTTGTCTCATACATAAACACTACTACAAAAGTCCAAAATGAAGACGGCATCTTTTCTTGCCTTCAGGAAAATATATATGTATGAAAAGATATAACAAGGATCACTTGTGTTTCATATTTCCAAACTTATAAAATAAAATTAAGTCGAGAATACGGACAGGATAATGATGAAAAGTTCAAGTCCGGGACAGAAAAGAGAAAAGGGGAAGGAACAGTAATCAGCTTTTGACAATTTTATGACTACTTGTGAAGCCATTGAATACTGTACTCAGAATATTGTTTTGGCATTCTATATTTTGCCAGCTATTTCAAAAAAAATCTTCTTATTGACAAAAAGTTTAAAACAGATAAACCTGGATACCACTGTGTATGTTGTTGATTGGTTCTTCTACATCCTCTGTAGAAAGTTTGAAACATATTGAAACATGGAATTAGATCTCTTCCGGTTATCCCATGCCTCCCGGTTCCAACTACCATCTTTGTTACTGCTCTATTATTTCTCCAGGATTTTTTTCCCTCAAGTTGTATCACATGCTAATAGCACAATTGTTGATTCCCATGTCAAATATACTGTCCTCAGTAAATTGTAAGAATTTAATCTGTTTATGAATATATATATTCTATAGGAGAACATAATCACTTTCATCAGAAAGCTTCATAGAAAGGCAAATGTTCTGTTCATTAATTTGGAAAAATACCATCCCCAGACAACAGCCCAGCCTCTGGTCTCCAAGAACCTATCAGCCAGTACTAGAGTTGCTTTACATCCTGCATAGTACAGGATTTCCCATGTTCAGCTCCTCTGTCTCTTGTAAAAAGCATGTGGAACATAGAATCATAGAATAGTTTGGGTTGGAAGGGACCTTTAAAGATCACCTAGTCCAACCTACCCTGCAATGAACAGGGACATCTTCGACTAGATCAGGTTGCTCAGAGCCCTGTCCAACCTGACCGTTAATGTTTCCAATGATAGCACATCTATCCCCTTTCTAGGTAACTTGCTCCAGTGTTTCGCCATCCTTATTATAAAAGAATTCTTCCTTATATCTAGTCGAAATCTTCCCTCTTTTAGTTTAAAGCCATTACCCGTTGTCCCATCGCAACAGGCCCTGTTAAAAATTCTGTCCTCATCTTTCCTGTAGGTCCCCTTTAAGTACTGAAAGGCTGCAATAAGGTCCCCCTGGAGTCTTCTCCAGGCTGAACAACCCCAATTCTCTCAGCCTGTCCTCACAGAAGAGGTGCTCCACCCATCTGATAATTTTTGTGGCCCTCCCCTCGATCCACTCCAACAGGTCCATGTCTTTCCTGTGCTGAGGGCTCCAGAGCTGGATGCAGTACTCCAAGTGGGGTCTCACCAGAGTGGAGCAGAGGGGCAGAATCACCTCCCTCAACCTGCTAGCCATGCTTCTTTTGATGCAGCTCAGGATACTGTTGGCTTTCTGGGCTGCAAGCACACATTGTCAGCTCATGTCCAGCTTTTCATCCACCAGTACCCCCGAGTCCTTCTCGGCAGGGCTGCTCTCAATCCCTTCATCCCCCAGCCTGTATTGATAACGGAGGTTACCCCGACGCAGGTGTAGGACCTTGCACTTGGCCTTGTTCAACTTCATGAGGTTCACACAGGTCCACTTCTCAAGCTTGTCTCGGTCCCTCTGGATGGCATCTCGTGCCTCAGGTGTGTCAATGCACCACTCAGCTTGGTGCCATCCTCAAACTTGCTGAGGGTGCACTCAATCCACTGTCAATGTCACTGATGAAGACATTGAACAGTACTGGTCCCAATACAGACCCCTGAGGGACATCACTTGTCACCAATCTCCATCTGGACATTGAGCCGTTGATCACTACCCTCTGGATGTGACCATCCAACCAACTCCTCATCCATCAAACAGTCTACCCATCAAATCCATACCTCTCCAATTTAGAGAGAAGGATGTTGTGGAGGACCGCATCAAAGGCCTTACAAAAGTCCATATAGATGATATGTGTAGCTCTTCCCTTGTCCACTGATGTAGTCACTCCACCATAGAAGGCCACTAGGTTGGTCAGGCAGGACTTTCCCCTAGTGAAGCCATGCTGGCTGTCTTGAATAACCTCCCTGTCCCCCACGTGCCTTAGCATAGCTTCTAGGAGGATCTGTTCCATGATCTTTCCAGGCATAGAGGCTGACATGTTGGTAGTTTCCAGGGTCCTCCTTTCTACCGTTTTTAAAAATGGGTGCAATGTTTCCCTCTTTCCAGTCACCGGGGACTTAACCTGACTGCCATGACTTCTCAAGTATCATGGAGAGTGGCTTGGCAACTACATCAGCCAATTCCCTCAGGTCTCTGGGATGCATCTCGTCAGGTCCTATAGACTTCCGTATGTTCAGGTTCCTCAGGTGGTCACGAATCTGATCTTCTCTTATAGGGGGAGGGACTTGTTCTCCCCTAGACCCAATCTTGCAGTCCGTCCACTCAAGAGCTATGGGAAAAGAGGTTGCCAGTGAAGACTGAGGCAAAAAATTTGTTGAGAACCTCAGCCTTCTCCTTGACTGTTGTTACTAGTTTAACAATCTTGCTCATCAAGGGGGGTACACGTTCCTTGACCTTCCTTTTCTGGCTGACATACCTGTAGAAGCCTTTCTTATTATTCTTTGCATCCCCCACCAAGTTCAGCTCCAGCTGCATCTTGACCTTCCTGACCCCATCCCTACATAATCAAGCAGAGTCCAGATACTCTTCCCAGGATACCTGTCCCTGTTTCCACTGCCTGTGCATCTCTTTCTTGCCCTTCAGTTTGACCAGCAGGTCTCAAATCAGCCATACCGATCTCTTGCCCTCCTTTCCTGATTCCTTACACCTGGGGATCAAGAGCTCTGGCCCTTTAAGGAAAGTGTCCTTAAAGATCTGCCAGCTCTGTTCTGCTCCCTTGTCCCTGAGGGCAGTTTCACAGGGGGTCCTATTGACTAACTCCTTGAACAGCTGGAATTTTGCTTTCCTAAAATTCAGGCTCCTGACTTTACTCTTTGCCTGACCCATATCCCTCAGGACTGTGAACTCCACCAGTGCATCATCACTGTAGCCCAGGCTGCCTCCAATCTTGATGTCACCGATTAGCTCACTTGTGTTGGTGTCCAGTATTGCATCTCTTCTGGTGAGGCTGTCTATTACCTGGCTTAAGAAGTTATCTTTGATGCATTCTAGAAGTCTCCTGAATTGCCTACAGCTCATTGTGCTACTTTTCCAGCAGATGTTGGAGTGGTTGAAGTCCTCCAGCAGGACGAGAGCCTACGAGCACAATGCCTCCTATAGCTGGAGTAAGAAGGCTCTGTCAACAGGCTCCCCTTGATCAGACAGCCTGTAGTAGACACCAGCCACAGGGTTCCCTTTATTGCCTTGGTTTCTTACTCCCATCCATAAGCTTTCAACCTGCTCATGGTTATTCTTCAGAGACAACTCTTCACACTCTACCCATTTCTTGACTTAGAGGGCAATGTCTCCGCCCCTCCTTCCTCGCCTGTCCCTTCTGAACAGCCTGTAGCCATCAACAGCCACACTCCAGTCATGGGATTTGTCCCACCAGGTTTCAGTACTGGTAACTAGGTCATAGCTTTCTAGCAGCACAGTGGCTTCCAACTCCTCCTGTTTGTTGCCCACGCTGTGTGCATTGGTGTAGAGGCACTTCAGCTGGGCTGTGGGCCATGTCACCTTCTTAGAGGAACATGCCTTAATGCCTTTGGGGTATTTCACTGGTGTATCCCTCTTGGCTCTTATTACTTCTGGAGCCCCTGTGTCATCTCTGTAAGACTTCGTGTGCTGCAGCGTAGCCAGCACATCTCAGAGCAACAGGTTGTGGGCCCTCGCTAGCACCCCATCCCTCTAACTGTTGCCTGTCATCCCACAGCTCGTCACAGACAAGCCTGATGTTGCCCCCCTCAAGCCTAGCTTAAAGTTCTGTCAATAAGCCCCGCTAGCTTGTGAGCAAAGACCCTCTTGTCCCTTTCAGCAAGGTGAACCGCATCCGATGCCAGCAAACCTGGTACCATGTAGGCCAGCCCATTATCGAAAAACCCAAAACTGTGGTGGTGACACCAGCCACAGAGCCACTTATTAGTAGACTGGGCTCATTTGTTTCTTCCAGTGTCGCTGCCCGCAACTGAGAGGAGAGAGGAAAAGATAACCTGTGCTCCAGATTCCCTTACCAACCACCCCAAAGCCCTGAAGTCTCTTTTGATTGCCTTTGGACTACATGTTGTAGCTTCATCACCACCCACATGGAAGAGCAGCAATGGGTAATAATCTGAGGGCTGTACCAGGCTAGGAAATTTCCTAGTGGTGTCCTTAACCCGGGCCCCAGAGAGGCAGCAGACTTCCCTAAAAGGAGGGTCTGGCCAGCATATTGGACCCTCTGTTCCCCTCAGAAGGGAGTCACCTACCACTATACCCATCTTCTCTTCCTTGTGGAGGTGGTCATGATACAGGGGGTTACATGACTTTTTATTTTAATTTTTTATAGGTAGCTGGACACTTTTCTGGATGATAGCACTTAATGTTCAACAGATCTATTAAGTGGGTGTGTTGGATCCATTGTACACATGCCATCTGACTTACCCCTACAAGCACAGACTGCTTTGTCCTCAGAGTCCATATGAACATCAGGGTACATTCACAACAGTGACTGCTCCGATTTTTCAACACTCTGTAAATAGTGCTTCATGGCAGCATTCATGGTCTTAAATGGGTTTGTGTTTTATGAATTGTGGTGTTCTCTTCTGAGACGCCAAACCCTTCCGATTCCCTTTATAAAAAGTCAAGTTGGTCACAGATAGATGTCTTCATGCTTAACTAACTGAAGCCTACTTCCTGTGGTAGATTTCATGTCTTCAAGGTACTCGAACTGCTCAGTGTGCCTAAAAGATAACTGAATCATTCTGACAAAATCTCACTGTCTGACACCATGATTATTTATTTATTGTTATTTTTTATCATCCTGTATGCAGGGGATAGAGCTTTTTCAACACCCACCTCAAGACAATGACGTGATTCTCAGGCATGATCCCATGTTCATCACCTTTAGATCCAATTACAACATTCATCTTCTTGCAGTTTAGCTCCCCAGCTTAATTGCAGAGATGTTACGCAGGTGTATATGATCTGTAAAAAAAAAAAAAAAAAAAAAAACCAACATTGCAGTGCACACAATAATTTCCCTTGGAGAAAGGACAAGAGGGAAAGACTATTCAGACTAGACTGGACTACTCCTTCTATTCTGAAAACAAGCCTAGAGCCCAAAGCCAATAACCCTGCTTGTAGTAAGAATCGGTGTTACACAGTTCAGCATGGTTCAATAACGAACTAAGTATGTTATTTTGATAAGTTAAAAAAATAAATTATGTTACCATTAGTGATACTGTGAAAAACATCACCTAGACCTTGGACACAACAGGAAAAACAGCATTGGACAGGGAGTTGGTTTCCTCTCAGAGAAGCATCAGTGAGAACCGAAAGGAAAATGATCCCTATCCAAACCCAGTTTCAGCAAACTTCAACTGTAGCTCTTCTCTCACCTAAAGAACACCAAGACACACTACCCCATTCACATTTTTAGAGAAGTTGCTTTTAATTTTTTTCAAATGAAAAAAAGATATTTTCCATTTCCTTCCAAAGAGCTAGGATGAAGTGGCTCTACTTTATCTGAAGGGCTAACTTTACTGTTCTGAAAAAATAAAAATCAAATCTCTTAAATGAATGAAGAGAGTAAAAAGATGCCTCAAAATAGAAGACTGATTGCAATTGTAACTATGTACAAATTATCGGTCCATATTAGACTCTCTGATGTAGAGCTATAACCTGAGAAAGCATACGTTTTCCCCAAGGAAATGACTGTAGTCATTTACTTACCTGCCAACTTTTTCAGTGTTCTTCCTTCACTCCCTTTTTTTTTAAGTTCTGCTGTTGTTAAAAATTCAGAACATTTTACACTATGAAATAATTAATTGTACTTATTGATTTCCCATTATCCTGTGGTTTTTGGTGGTTTAAATAGAAAAAATTATTTCTTGGTGACATCTGGATGGGAAAAAAAGGACTATTAATGGGTGAACGAATGTCACTTGGTTGAGGGTAAAACAGATGATCCAATCATTTCTAAACGGACTACTTTCTGTTCTGAGAAAGTGCTAACAGGACTAAATAGAGATGATCGGAAAAATGAAAGAAGAGTACATATTGGATACTTTTGACTTGCCTACAGCACATTGTACTTTTGAATTTACAGCAATTTGTGATAAGCTAGCATCCCTTCACATTAAAAAAAAAAAAAAAGTTAAAATTATCAGTATATTCTAGAAGATATATTGGAAATTTCAACAAATGAGCTGCAGTCAGAAAGAAGTATAGAAAAGCTGTTGATATTAAAGGAAATGGTTCTATAAAAGGTAGAGAAATAGATACACTGAAAGTGTTCAGGACAGGAAAAAAAGTTTGATAGTATGTGAGCACTTACAAAATGAAAATTACAGATTCTAGTAGGAAAGGGCTAAAATAATAGACGGCTAAAAAAAATTTTTAAAAAACCTTATATGAAGTTTAAAGGGCTTGTAATAAACAATGCAAGTACAAAGATTTCCCACTTATAACCAATTAATTCCATAGATGCTTTAAAATATTTTATAAATACTTTATTTGCATGTTTATTTGTGCTTTATTTATAGCATAAAATTGCTCACCTCTGCCTATTTGTGGCTAAGAGCTCAAAAGCCCTGTATAATAGATTATACTCGGTTTAATATACTTCTAGGACACTTGTGCAGGCAGCCATGCTTCCTTCCACCTCTTATGCTCCATCTCACTATATATGATCTACATGGGTAGCCACACTATTTCTGCCCAAGAAAGTGACAAAGTTCCGGCCACAGTAGCTGGACCATCTTTGTATTCCAGTCTCAGTGATGACGCAGCTAACATGGAAGACCATTGTTCAGGTGCTCATACTGTCCCTACAGACTTTCCCAAGGTAGACGATAAAAGTGTCTCTGGTGCCACTTTTCCAGCTGATAAATGTGTACTGTCTACCAAACCAAAATTTTATGCCTGCATGATGTCCTTATGCCCAGCCTTATGTCCAGGTTCCTACAGAATTCCTGTGAAGTGTATTCTGAATTAAAAAATCAATACAAAGTATCTATTTTAATGAGGCAATCAGGGGAACACAAAATTAGTGGTTGCACTCAATAGTAGCAAAGTGTAAGAACTGAGATGCTTACATAACTTGCATTAGGTCTCCTTGTGGCTAACTTTTTACACTGTCATTAATTAGAAAATCACATCTGTTTTTCATAGGATTCTTGGCTGGCCAATACACAGGACAGATATACCAGAAAGACATCATTGTCTATAAAAGACTTTTCCCTCCGAAACCGTAGCTCAGTGACTGAAGGAAGAGTGGAAGGAAAAAGGAAGGTCTATGAACTAAGGTCACTAAATACCGCCATAGATAATTGTAATCTGCCTTCCCTCCAGGCTCAGGAAACAGAAGAATCATACCTTCTCATGTCCTTTTTACGTACAGATAGTCTTTTACTACGCCTTTTAGTGCACTACTATATACAAAATATATCTGCACTGTGCAATGGTGTTTGGTGCAAAGATACAGCTTGGGTTCAGAAAGCTCTGCACTGTAACAGATCCTGCTAACGCTCAGCATATGCTTGCTCTTGCTTTCGTACACAGGCTACCTTTCCTAGGCTAGTGAGTTCCCTACAAGCTTGCTTGTCTTCTTGTGCAAAAGAGGTTTGTTATGCGTAAAAGGTGTAGAAGAACGCTCACTGTCCCGGTGGCTACAGCACAGAAGAGGAAGCGATGGTGTCTCTGAAGGTTCAGTGCTGTGGGATATTTCTGCCAATCTTGCTAAAGCAAAACCAAGCCTTTCATTAGCAACATTTTGTTGTTTTGGTTTCTTTTATTCTTTTTTTTTTTTTCTTTTGGATTAAAATATGGTAGCTTGAATCCTATTTAGAACAACAGAGTCCAAGGAAAGAACACTTGAATTTTAAGAAATTGTAGGATTTGAGCATCTTTTTGTAAGTATTGCTGTACTTCAGTAATGTATTTTAATCTAAATCACTTGAAAAACTGTCCACAGTACAGTTAATGGATTGAATTACAAATAATACTGTTCTGACCTTTCCCCATCTAGATGTAGACATTTCACCCTCTAGCAACAGCTTTTTTAACGTTCACTGATGACATATTGTTATTAATAGACAAAAGACCATTGATGATATCCACAGATCTAAAGCTTTTGATTTAATCATCATGTTCCCTTGATTAAAGAAACTGCTATTCTTTGGTCAATTATTCCTGCTATTATCTTGGGTTGATTTTCATGGGCCATTGTAAAAGTGTTAGAGAGAGGAATTCTAACAAAACTGGTACAGTTGTGTGTTATTTCAAAATGTTGATTGACCCTTATTTGTGCTGGAAAAACAAACCATTCAGTAAGAAACAGCTCTCTGAATTGCATACAGGAGCCTGGGAATCTCTGTTTTGCCATAGATCAGTTTGGCAGAACCGATCTATACAATCCTGCGTTTCAGCAGGTTAATGGTACCTCGAGGCTGCTGTAAATGATGCCAAGTAAATACATTTCTAAAAGAACTATATGTTAGCTGAACATTGTTGTACAGTGCTTATACAAACTGCATGATGTCTGTGCTATGACTGATTGGCACGGGTCTGTCAGAAAACAGCTTGAGCTTTGTCTCAGGAAAAGGTCTTTCCACTTGGACTATGCACTAAGCAGGAAGCCCTGGATGTGCCTGTACCTCCCAAAGCTCTTAATGCAGCAGCCTAGTGCACCTGAAAGGAAAAGATTTTACCCTCTCTGTATAGCAGCTCAGCTGGGTCAGTCAGGAAAAAGAAGCCCTATTTGAGGAAGTTTTTAATCCTGTGCTGGCCTGTTAGGGTCACCCGTGCAACACAGCAAGAGGTCTGTGCTTGACCAAACCTACCAGCTCTCTTTATTGCCTTAAATACCAGATGCCAGAACACAATGAAAAAAATATTGTCTGTGGATTTCAGAAAATTTCTAAAAAACACCCAGGAGACTTTGTCCCCTCTAAGACAGTGATAAAAATCCAAATGACATCAATGAAGCCAGTAGCTTTTCTGTAACTAGTTATGTGACACTATGCCAAGCAACCTACAGGTTGTAATCCCGGCAGAAAGTTACATTTGCATCCTACCTGTTTACATGAGCCTATCTTCCAGTAAAATCTCTGACAGTGCAAATACGTTATTTTCGCTTTGAAAAGCTCAGTAAGACGTTACAAGCTTACTCACTCTTACTGAGTTAAACCACATCTGATTCAAAAGTCTTGTTCTTCCTGTTACGAACTGACACTCTTCTTCACTTCATGTATCTTGAAAACACCTCTGAATCAAGCGAGTTTAGTCATGTGGATTTATTTAACATATTGCATGTTTAGAATCCTGCAGCTTTATTTTTGCTGTTTGTTCCTACGTCCTGCAACTGACCCTATATCCTTCCAAAAACAAATTATTTACTTTCAGTTACACTAAAATGCGATCTATAATTATAATTCTGCAGTAAAGGAGGTATCTATACATATACAAGGTGAGTGGGTGGGTATGTATGGACTTTGTCCTTGACAAAAGACTCCTGAAGTAGCTGTGCTCTTGGCAATTTCCCTTGGAGCTAACTGCACCACTTCAGGACCTAATAGTCTCCAGCTGGAATACAACCTACTTTAATAGAGAATTTGAAAGAAATGTACAGACTTCTGTCCTAATAGCGAAACGCTTAGTTACCATGAAATGCAAACGCTAACCTGACTGCTTATTTGCCATAATATACATAGTTGTTCTATCTGTCAGCTACGTCCAGAAGAGGAAAGCGACCTCATCATGAGATTTGGTTACAGAATCATAGAAATTAAAACTGTGAATGAATAATGAGACCATCTAAGATCTCTCACTCCAAAGTTGGATCACTTCTCAGTATGTATCTTTGGTAACGCTGAAAAACTTTTTCATATTTCCCAGATGATAAAACCTTTACTGATGATTTTCAAGTGGCTTTGCTGTCTAATAGATTCTAGCCTTTAGAAGGTTTTTAAACACTCAGTTTAAATTTTCCTGTCATTTTTTTTCTTTCTTATGAATATGTACCCTAAAACTGCTGCCTTAAAAGGATTTCCCTTCTGCATATGTGAAAACTGTTACCATGTTGCTCTTACTCACTGTTTAATCAAACTAGATGTATTCGGCTTCAAAATTAGTCCCAGATTACTTTTCCCATTGATCAAAGTGGATTTTCTCTTCTACAGCTAGCTTAAAAACTTGAAATTTTTACACAGATTTTTCTTCAGTAAATTTGCCACTTGTTTCCCTATGAAAAACACTTATCCAGGTTAGTAGTGACTGAAATTCATTATCATATAATGGCAGCTGGTATTATTACAGATTTCTTTCCCCTGTGGCATATGTTTTCAATACTGCTATTTATGATACAGCTTGAATGCGCTAACAGATAGTCAAAATCACGCAGCAAGCGTGCAAGGTTCTGAGCCAGACGCAAATTTAAAATAAAGAAAGCATTTCAGTGTCAGTGCCATGATTCAAATGTTCTTTTCTCAGCCAAGAAGGACTCATAACTAGCATATTTTGTAACTATGCTTTTAAAAGATGTGTTTTTCTCTCACTCCAACTCTATCAGAAACCTTTCTTAGTGGAATTTTCGAAGTACTTAAACGAATTAGGAATACAAGTTCCATTAATTTTCCATTAAAATCTATTTTGTTTCTGAGACAATTTGTTTTGGATGCTTACGTATTTTTTTAAATTAGCCCTTATACATATCGCATTATTGATCCATCTAGTTTGTTGTCTGTCAGTCTCCCTACTCCTTATAACTTCCAAAACTCTTGGCCAATTTCAGCCAAAGATAAGAATGATGTCAAAGCCTTAAAGAGAAATCTCACAAGTTTCATTATATTTGGTGGCTGGAGAGAGGATGCAGAGCCAGACTGATGTCTCACTAGGAATAAAGCATCAGTCACAGCTCAGCAGTTACCTTTTTTGATTGACCTCTTGCTATCCAGTCAGCAGGTATTCTGCCAGCATGTCAGTGCAAAAGTAGCTCTGAACTACTGAGAGTATGTACTGTCTTCTGCACAGCTGATATCTGCAGACGTGAAAGACAGCTGAGAGGACTGGAAAGGGAAGTCTAATGGAGCTGGGCACAAAGCTCAGCATAAATGGACATAGCTGCTGCAATGGGGCAAAGGAAGGGATGTAAGACTATCAGATACAAATCCTCAAAGGATCATTTCTCTGCTGTTCTCAGGATAGTTTGTTTTATTATGTCTATTAAGACAACAGAAAGCAAAACACAACCAAGGAACGATGACAATAAAATGACCCCTTGTTACAATGAATTTTGAACACCAACAGGAACAGAAAATAAGCTTAGTATCTAAAAGAAAATGCATTCGCTTTTTAGATTGTATAGATTGAACACAGCCAGCTAAGTGATCACACTATAGAGTTTTGCAGAGGAGCTTGAAGGAGATACACAGCTACATGATATTGCAGTTAGTGTGATACCATCTGAAGAGTCCATCTCAGCACCCTGCTGCACTCAGCACAATGCACGCACATGGAGAAAACAAGTATTTTACACTTCTCTTGTGATTTTGTTTTCACCCATCTTCTTTTATATCTCCTCCACCTATAACATAAGGAGAATTCCAGGGGCTGAAGAGGAAAACCTCATTCACAGCAAACACCTAAAAAACCCCACTACTATTAAGACAGTCCCCTGTAACAGCTCTTCTGGTGACAAATGTGTTAGTTTTTTAGCGGCATAGGGATAAGATGACTCTGTGATGGACCCCAGAGCAGTCCCAGTAGTATTCTGTCAACTTGCTGTCAATTTTCGCTCCTTCTCATGCCACCACTGTCAAGCTTGTAAAACCGGATGCTATGTTACTGATGCAGAGAGATCAAGTTGCACTGATATTGCAGAGGTAGGTTTGCAAGTAATTAGAGAACACTGGACTGCTGGGCTCCTGACTGGTACTATCTTGGGCAGTAAATTTATCTCAGAGCAGAACTTAAAAAAAAAAAAAAAAATTGGTTTGGCTAGTTGTTTGGTTGGCTGGTTTGAAAGAAAAAAGGAAAAAGGGAAAAAAGAAGAGAAAAAATAAAAAAGGGGGAAAAGAAAGGGAAAGGGAGAAGGAAAGGGAGAAGGAGAGGGAAAGAAGTCTATTTCAGTTCAGAAAATAAAAAAGGAAAACTTAGAAGTTTTAGAAATAAGATGCCTTAAAAGCCCCCAGGAGTTCATACTACACATTTTTGGCTTTTTTTAAAATAGTAAGACCTAATACTATCAGTCAGTCAAGAAAATAATTTGAGAGATCCTTTTCAAAACTTTTTATTTTTTTAATTTGGATAAGTATGGAAAAACTTATCCAAATACCAAAAAACGATAAATCAAGCATCAACCCTCTCCCCCCTAAATGTCATGAGATTGCTTAGAAACAAGTGATTTTCAGAAAACAGCATGATTTAAATCTTCATTTATGTTTTCTGGGAGTTTGGGAAACCTTTTTACTAGTAAACTAGAAACCTCCTTATTTTTTAATGTTAGAGTCCCACTTTGTAAAGAGCAGGGAACTGGGTTTTATGAGACTAGGGACCAGAATCGCAGCCAGCACCAAGTATCCCTCAGGCTTGTTGCGAGGTTGTGAGAAATCCATTCCTGGGAATCTTTCACTGCTATATTGGTTCACAAATATGGCATTAGCTTCCCTTTGTCTTCTCTGTTTCGAGGGTATCAATAATTCAGTAGGAGCCTATACCAGCCAGACGTTATTCCTAATCCAAGAGGTTATGAATGTCAACTGTAGGGGACCAGCCCTCCTAAGCTCTTCCAGCTCTTCCAACCACTGTTGCAATGTACATTGTGAGCACTAAACAGTGGGATAACAGCATGGGCGGCATAGGTACAGGCTGGTACGCAGCCTTGTCCTTACCTGATAGAGAGGAGACATTTTATCCATTTTGTGTCACTTCACTGTTATACGGAAAGAGAAGAAATGGCAGACTAGTTTCAGAGGGTACTGAAAAATCAGCACTGTACAACCTTATTCAAAGTACTTCCCTTAAAAACTTCCCGGGAATAAGAATGTTCCACACTCAATAGAAAATAGCTACAGCTTGGTCATAACTGAGGAGACGCAGCAGAGAACTGTTTGCGGTAAAGCAAAAGATCTCTTTTTTTCGCCTTTCATGACCCTTTCCTTTTGTGCTCTGGAGGTTCTTAATGAAAAATGCGCACTCAAAAGATACATATGAGCTTTTTACAGTCTAGCATGAGCAAAGAAGCAGCTATTCATAGAGGCAAATGCCCAGCAGCTTATTTGAAATACTGTTCCTGCTGATAGCAGAGCCGCATTCGGAACAGGGAGTTTGTGTTTTGGACAAAGCGTTTTTTACAGTTACTATGTGATATGACAAGAAGAGAATACAAAGAAAAGCAGTGAGAGGAAGGCAAGGACGGAGCTGATGTGGTTTCATCAGAATTACTGTAATTACAAAAGTTTTCAGCAGTACAGTGTACGTGGGTGCACAGTTCTTTATTGAATACTTGAAATATATCACCTGCACCCCTGAGAATGCTGACAGCAAATTCAGTACTGGCAGGAAGGTGTGGGGACCCGATGCCATTGCTAGTCAGGCTGTGACGCTCCTCGATCATCACGATTTCTTCCCCTGCTCTTGTGCATCGTGTTCCAGCTCCCTAAGTGAAGTCAAACCACCCAAAGTCACTTTCATAAATGTGTCCACAGCAAAGCAATTAGATCCCAGCAACAGTTTTGTTGGCTCCAGAAGCCTTGAAGCTGGGTAGGTGTTTTACTGCTCTCTGGATGCAGACCCAGTTCTCATAGTCAGGCTTAAAGATGCCGCAAAACATTTGCAGAGAACACGTCTCTATTTTTTAAAAATGTGTTTAGCCAAAGGAACATAATTAGAAAGCATGTTTGGACTTCACTGAGTTGTTTACTAGATTTCAAGGAAAAGCAAGCAAAATAATATTTCTGAGTCACCCAGAGCAATAGAGCTGGGGAGCCGATGTTATGACATTCTCATATTTTGATACTGCCCATAAACCTCCCCAAAAGGGGCAACTCCATTCACTAAAATGTTGTTCTTTCTTGTTTAAAGAAGCATTTGTTTAAGGGTAATGGAAAGCATTTCACTGATGTGGCTTTATTAGCTTTCTGGTTTTTTAAATAAGGGACACAGCTTTCATGTCACAGGTGTGTTGAATTTTCGCAGCAGGCCACAGAGGAGTCATCCCTGTCATCAACTCACTTGATTCTGTCTTTGGTAAGTCCTACAAAAAGCTAGTAACATGTCAGTTTACTAATGCACCTTGGAATATTTTAATTTTTTTTAATAATTATTAGTTCTTTGGGTTTTTTTTTTCTCTGTCCAAGCACTAAGGGTCTTGTACGCTGTTTCCATTAATGTATCTACTTATGCCATGAAACACCACTGAAATCAATGGGACTATTTATGGAGTCATTTGCTATTCAAAGGGCTTGATTCTCTGATTATTTATTCTGGGTTTTCACTAGTGTTACTCTGCTTACTTGAACAGAGTTACTTCTATTTTAGCTGATGCAAAAGAGACTACAGTCAAAGGTGACAGTCTGGCACTGAATTGCTTTGTAAATAGTTTCTTCAAAATAAAGAAAAATAGTATCTTTGGATAAGTACAAGTAATGGTTTAACAAAAAGCCCAATCTGGATTTTGCATGTTCAGTGGGCCATTCCAAACAAAAATGAATGCTCAAAGGTAGTACTGTTTTTGAAGCTCGGACACTCCCTACGTGTTTGACAAATAGCATCTGTCCAGAATTAAATCTTGACTCGCTGATGTCATTAGGAGACCTTAAACAGATATCAGATTTCGTCCCAGGGAAATAGGCTTACAAAGGCTTTTGTTGACAAAGTTCTTCATTTCATAATGCAGAGGTGCTCAACTTGTGGGCCATTCCAGCATATTTCAATTATTTAATTAAGCCCACAATCTATTTCCAGCTACCTCCTTTCCCAAGCACCTCAAAGAATGCATGGAGACCAAGCCGCAGGTGAGATGGATAATCCTGGTAGTCGCCACCTCCTGTTTCACAGCCATCCTGACAGCTTAGTCCTTTGCCCAAAGCGCAGGCATCCTGATTGCCTGACAGGTACAAAGCTCATCCCCTTGCAGACTGGGGTTCGAAAGCTCCCCTTTTTGACATTTCCAAGGCAGACAGGGAGGAGGAAATTACCTACAAGCAGGTGCGTATGAGCTATTGCAGGAAACTAAAAGGCTTCTAAGAAGCAGCGGACTTATTGTGCCTGCTTTGTAGAGGCTCTGTGCAAATGTGTGCATACTTTCAGATTTTATGCACATGTGAAGATCAGCTGTCCCGGGCATGCATGGTGGGTGGCATGCTGTGGCAGGAAGAATGGGCTCCACAGTCGTAATTGGTAAGCTTCTGATGAGCTGACTGAGCACAGTACACATCATGTAGCACTTTTCACATTGCCAAGTTAACAGCTATCACCAGAGGTAGAATTTAAACTGCTGGAATAAACAAAGTCAAGGGGAAGTATCTTGCTGAAATGTCACCTCCCACAGAGTTCGTGGAAAGCCATTACTATTGTAAAGATGCATATATGGGATTTCAAAATGTATATTATGCCTTAAAAGATATACTTCAAGAATGCAAAACATACAGCAAGGGCAAACAATTATCTTTCCCTGAGTTTAAATAAGATTGCTGGGTTTTATATGTTGGAAACTTCCTGGTAGCTTTCAGGTGGTTTATTATTATACAAAATAATCTGTCTAACTTAACTAAAATAGTTCACTTGAGGAAAAAAAAAAAAATGAAGTAATTTGTGGTTATAAACTTTATAGAGGTTTAACTTGTCTGCCTTACGGTGTCTGAAAGATAGGGCTATAATCTCAGACAGCTACCAGGAGAATTAACTGGCTCACAAATTGGAAGCAATTTATCTAAGTGCCGAGTATACTATTGTCAGAGGTAGAGCTGCTCTAGCAATAAACCTGCACCAAAGTAGCCCCAGAACTGTGGGCCTCAAGAACAAGTCTCTTCCTCCTTTATTCTGTCCCTTCTTTCAGGACTGTAAATATAAAGATACCTCCAGCTAGCATGTTTCTCTTATGGCCTGTCTTTCCTGAGAGAACCCTCCAGCCAGCCCAGCTGGCTCTGCTGGGCTTTGGAAAGGTGGACTGAAGGGCAGAGCCAGAAACCCAGCAGCTTGTGCAACATCAGCTCTGTAGGTTCCCTGTGGGGTGCCTGATCCTCGAGTCCTGTGCTGCAAGAGGGAGGGCTGTGCTGCATGGAGGGGTCTGCAGGGCTGGGATGGTGGCCCAGCTGAGCGCTGAGTTTTGTCTTGATCCCTTTTCCCTGTCCCTCAGGGCCAGGGCACAAGGCTAGGGCCTTGAAGCACGCTGACAGCAGGTACCTCTTGGTGCTGGTGGGACGTTGTCTGGGGGCCAGCTCCAACCACAGAACAGGGAGGAAGATGTTGAAGGCTCTGAATCCAGCTAATACTGTCTGATTTATTGCTTATGGGCACCAAAGACTAGGCAGCTAGGGAAAAGGGCAGCACATTGCTACCCCCAAAAGAGAAAACAGACTGGAGACTGTGTGTTTCACAGAGGGTTTACAGGCTGATGCAAAAACCACATTTCCAAAAAACATGAAGTGCCCTGTCTTCTCCAGGATTTTTTCACTCATGCCCTGGCAGATCCAGCAGCGAGGTGCCTTGGTCGGTAAGAAGTGTCAGCTTTACCTGCGGAGCAGCTAGAGGGGGTGGGAACGAGTGAAGAAAGGGATGGGTGCAGGAGCGCGGGTTGCTGGTCGGGGTGTTCCGGGCCCCGCTCTCAGCCCGGAGCAGAGCCCCGGCCCCGGCCCCGGCCCCGGTTCCGGCCCCGGTCTGGGCCCGGGGCAGCTCCGGCGCGGCGGCCCCGTGGCGGGGGGGCACCGGCTGCTCCATCTGAGCGGAACGAACTGAACCGTCACGCAACTCGCTGCAGAGCGTTTGCTGGCGACCTTGGCCGTGCCAGGAGTCATTTATTTTCTTGCCCGTCGGTAGGACGGCTCACCCAACCCGTGGCACTGTTGCACACAGTCGCTGGCGGTAAAATAAATCGCTGGAATATGGGAAATGAAGCAATTCAAACAAGACCAAGAGCCGGCACTAGGGAAGTGTTACCTTGGTATCAAGCACTGGTCTGTTTGAAACCCTTGACACACACGGAAGAATTGTATCTTTTTTTAATTCTCCTCTCCCCCGCCCTTCCCTGTCCCCCTCGCTGAGGTGACCCTGATGCATGCGCTATGTACACGTGAAAGTGCTGCTACCACCGCTGTGGCACCCCAGAGCGGCGCGTCTTTCCCGGGCATCGTTCCCCCCTCCCTTGCACTGGGGACTAGAGGGGGGAAGCAGCCGAAGTGCTGCTAACAAATTAGAGAAGCTAACAAGCCTCAAAAGGGACAAAGGCAGGACAGGAGGGGTTAAAGCAGCCCGCAGCCCTGCGCCGAGGAGGGGAGGCGATACCCGGCAACCCGGGCGGGGAGGGAGGAAAGGGGAGCCCGCAGGACTGGGGGGAGAGCAGGGGTACTGGGGCCGCGCCCTCCAGTGACCCGCCCGGGTTCCTGCCCTCCTGGCTACTTTGCTTTTTGATTGTTCTTTATCCCTGATTTGAAGAGAATAAAAAAATTTTAATTTTTTTTTTATGAAGAGGGCGGGCAAGTAAATGATTATTTTGCTTTTTGCTTGACTTGAGGGCTAGAGACTAATCTATTTAGCCCTTTCGTTGGTTTGAATTAATGTCAGGAGGAAGAAACGCACCCGGGAAAATTAGACAGGAGAAGGATCGCCTTTTGCTAAAAACGTATTTTCGTTTCCTTAATTTATTTGTGCTTATTTTTCCCACGTCGGTTCTCCGATTGTAAGGAAATATACCAAGTGTGAAATAAACGCTTCGACAAAGCAAATAACTGTTATTACTTCTACCCGTCCATAAATACGGTATAAAAATAATAATTGATCCCATTACTTTTCATTTCCCTGCTTCCACTTACTGAAGGACACCGTGCAACGAAAACCGCCGAGAGCGCTGCAGAAACGACGGGCGCTTCGGAGCGATGCNACGGGTGTGGGCCAAGGTGTTCCCGAAGGGACACCTCCTGTGGCGGCCCCGGGGTGTTTTAGCCTCCTCCTCTGCAAAGGAGTCGAGGGCAAAGATCTGCTGCGTAATAGCCCTGGTAAAATCAAAGAGACGAGCAGGCTCCTAACAACCCTCCACGGAGGGAAGCTGACATGACGGCTAGGATGGGACATCCAGCGGACACCCTTCCCCTTGCAAGAGACCAGTGGTCTCCTTTGCCCCCCTCCGCGGCTGCAGCGCTAGGTTGCCGAAGCGGGTTATCATCTGGGGAATTAGGCAGTCAACCCTACCNGATCGCCTTTTGCTAAAAACGTATTTTCGTTTCCTTAATTTATTTGTGCTTATTTTTCCCACGTCGGTTCTCCGATTGTAAGGAAATATACCAAGTGTGAAATAAACGCTTCGACAAAGCAAATAACTGTTATTACTTCTACCCGTCCATAAATACGGTATAAAAATAATAATTGATCCCATTACTTTTCATTTCCCTGCTTCCACTTACTGAAGGACACCGTGCAACGAAAACCGCCGAGAGCGCTGCAGAAACGACGGGCGCTTCGGAGCGATGCTGGCCCTGCCCCGAGGCGGTGGCCCTGCCCCGAGGCGGTGGCCCTGCCGGAGAGAGCCCATGCCGGACCCCTTCCCGCAGAAGAGCTCGGGAGGGCTGTCTGAGAAGTGCGCCAACGAAAAAGCCCAATAGATTAAACAAAAAAGGAGGGCTGGGGAGATGCTCCCCAGGCTGATGGTGGCCAGGTTTGAGCTTACACCTAGGGGCGCGGGTCCCCCCGGCCTTCAGAACCCCGTTTTTTCCCCAAAGCCCCTGGGTCCAGGCGCCCTTTGGCAAGGCAGCGGCACACGGGGCGGCGGTGGGTCTTGCAGGAGGTGCCAAGGGGCTGCCAGGGGTGGAGGGGACCCGAGGGCTGAGCCGGGGCGGCCGCCGGAGCGCCGGGGTCTCCCTGCCGGCCTGGGCCGGCCGATGC
>VYXH01000004.1:0-35057 GCA_013397275.1 Burhinus bistriatus | reverse complement strand
TTTTTTTTTTTTTAATGCTACATGCACATCTTGCGGTAGCTGATAGTTGAAAAGCTGCTAACTGTGTGAGTAATGAGCCATCATTTAAAGGTTGTACCTTATTTTTCGCTTTTAAAAATACTAATAAAAAGGTTACACAGATGCCCTCGTATCTCTACCTTTCTTCTGAGAAAAATGGCGATCTACTGGGGCTTTATTAGCAGCTCCTGAAATACTGTCTTTGGCGTCTCCTTTTGCCACTCTTCACTAACCAGCTGCTCAGGATTTCCTAGCCCACCTTCAGACGCCATTAAGTATCTCAGCAGCATCGTTCTCCAGCGTTGCAAGTATTTTGGCGGCGACTGATGTGAACAGTCGGTTCAGAGAGGTGTCTGGGGCTATTGCACCATGCTTGAGGAAACTCGTCACTAGATCGTTACCCTTAGCTTGCGACTCGGGGAAGATGCGTTAGCACCAGGTCCTGCAGAGGTGGGCCCTNGGGAGGGAGAGATCGGAGAAGTTAGTGGCTGTCTGGAGCGTAAACACGAGTCCACCATCTCCTCGGGAGAAGGGGAGGCTGCGTTTGTCAAACGGGTTAGAGCCCAGACGAGAGGCGGAGGCGCCACCGGACCGCTCCGAGATACCGCCGTGAAATCGGGATCCAAGACGACTCGAAGGACAGTACCTTACAAAGTAATCAGTCCCAAAATCTCCTAGGCAGATGTCCGAAGTTAAGCCAGGCTCTGTGATAATTGCCGTACAATCGTAGGGAATAAGATCGGCCCCGGGGTAGGGGATCGGATTGGGGGAGGGGGGGGGCGAAGTGATATAGAAAATCCCCACTAAAATGGCAAACATTGTTTAATCCCTTGGGTAACTTCGTGCGAATCTCAGGCTTCTTCCTCGGGCTTGGCGGGGAAGGCTGCTGTGGCCGAGCCTGCAACTTCTTGCATTGTTTTTGACCGTGCACTGTATTGCCATAATGCCAATAAACGCTTTAAACGCGACTTATTAGCGGCCAGCAGATGCTCCAGCCCCTCAGGCCCGGTCTAAACGAGGTATGTCCCAGCCCGGGGCTGCGGGGTCGCTCCCTGCCTTCGGGTGCACTTCGCGCTCTGGGAAAATACGGGTGTATGGGCGGTGGGCTGTTTGCACCGGCCTCTGGGGTTTCTTTCCTTGGAGAGGCCAGTCTTGGCTTGCAAGGGGTCGCAGAGACAAGGGCTCGCTTCGTTTCAGGGGGGTCAGGATTTCAGGACTTTTAAGTTCAGCGGCCGGAGACACCCTGCCGGAATTTTGTCCGACTTAGTGGCTGCCTACGAGGAGAAGCAGCTCTCCCAGGGGCGAATTCCCTGGTGTGAAGCATGGCTCATATCGCTCACCCTTCCAGTAAATGCCAGCAGATGGATGCAATTAAACCTCGGCGGTCCTCCGCGGCCGGACACCGATACAGGGTGTGAGAGGGTTGGCCATTATGCAGTGCCTATGGTCTCGTATTCACCCCCGGCAGCTGCAACAGGGAGGAGCAACGAAACGTGGGTGCTCCCAGCTTCCCCGTCCCACGGCAAGGGGAGCACGGCAGAACCCCAAAAATTCAGGATTGAAAGGGCCAGAAAAAGAGTAAGAGAAGGAAAGCTCTACACACATGTTGGAAGCGTTCAAATTTCTTTGTAATATTATTAATAATCATAAAATCCCAGCAAAACAACGGCTCTCTTATAAAGGAAATCTGAGGAGCGCAGCGAGCTAAGTGGAAGCTCTGTTTCCAAGGCAAGGCAGGATTAGTTCACTCCACATAATAGCCAGTGTGTAGGAATTGCAAATGAACATCACCAGCAGTGCTGGAGTTACCCTTCTTAAATTAATATCGGGCTGGATTCTCTGCACAACGTGCAAATAACAGACATCTCTTAGCTTTGGAAGGGAACGAAGCTTTAAATTTTATATATGTGTATATGTGTATGTGTATGTGTATGTGTATGTGTATGTGTATGTGTATGTATATGTGTATGTGTATGTGTATGTGTGTGTATGTATGTATATTTTCCCTTGGTTTGATCCAAGAAACTCCTTTCCCGGTATAGCCAGTCAGCAGCGCAGACATTTGGGGTAACGCCCCCACGACCTGTTTTGCGGGTTAAAAAGCAAACCACAAACGCCAACAAACAGCAACAACAGAACCCCAAACCAAACCCGACACCCCCCCAGGCACGGGGTGAGCCTGATCCCAGGCCACAGCCGACGCGCAGCCCTGCCGCGGGGAGCTCCGCGCCCCTCCGCGCCGCTCCGCGCCGGCGGACGGGGCGGGCCTCCCTCCCCGGGGGTTTGTGCCTCCTCCGGCCTGGCGCAGCGGGGGCTGCTGCCGCGCTCTCCCCGTGTGCCGCTGCAGACGCCGGCCCGTGAATCTCGGCTGAACCAACACTTCTGTCCCGTCTTCAGGCATGCGAAGGGGGAAGGCAATACATTTGATCTTCCGCTGCGAAGAGGGGAGAGAGAATGCTGTTGGGAGCTCCAGGGCTCTTTCAAACACTCCAGGAATTAATGGGGGAGGGGAAGGGCCTAGGGAGGATAGCTGCATTAAAAATGGTAAAATAAAAACATGATATGAAGATATATTTACTGTCAGCTCCGAGCCAAAACATTTATGCTCCCACGCCTTTTTTTTTTTTTTTTTTTTTTTTTTTAGCAAATCGGAACTTAAGTGATGCATTTTAATTATTTTAAGAAAATAACCAAGAAGGCTCTTTTTCAGAGTCTAAATAAATAGCAGAGTGTTCTGTGCTGATGATGTCTCTGGCTCGTGATGGCCTCATCTATGCAGCCACTACTGTGAGCTCTGAAAACCTGGGAAGAATGGGGTGTTACTGGCAATTTCTGAAAGGAACTATCCATTATTTCTGGGGTTTTCTGAAACAGAACATGCAAAGAATTTTCTGACAGTTTGCGAGGTGAAAAGGGGGCCAATATTTCCCTAAAGCTTCATCTCAGAATGATGGGTGACTAAATCTCATTATTGTTTTAAGCCTGAGGTGAGGAGAGATTTTCCTTATTTTTCAAACAGTTATTTAAAATCCTTGAAAGTAGTGGGGAAAAGCTATATGTTTCCCTGACACAGAAGGAGCTGGATGCCTTGCAGTCTCTCAGATCAGCTTGGTGATCCTCCCCCACCAACCTGACCCAACCCCCGACAACTTTCTTCCTGTATACAATGCACCCCTAATCTTCAACAGATTGCAAAGACCTTCCTGACAAAGAGTTATACTCAGAAAAGCCACTTTTTATTTTGGGGAGAGAAGAGGAGGGAAATATTCCCTTCACCTAGAAGCAGAACCTGTTTTAAGTCTAGCCAGAAAAAAAGAAAAAAACAAAAGCAAGTGAGAACACAGCAGAAGAGATTCCCTTTAAGTTCACATGTAAAGAAAATAACGAACCAGTGTATAACAATTGTAGGGAACACTAAACCACAAACACTGGCAATTTTTATAGCAGAAAATATTAGTCATAATATCCCTGTGTAAAAAAAATCAAATCAACGATGGGTTTCAGTTCTCTGTTTGCAGAAACACCTAAAGCATTTAAGGCCAGTAGGGTTTCCTCCACAGTTTTCCCTCTAAACAGGATGTTTCCCCATATCTTTATTAAAGGTTTTCATTGTGTTTCTGATGCTCCTCTCCTCTACACCAACTTCCATTTTGGACAGGGTGAATTCTGTCACTCAAACACTGCAGCCAATTTCTGTTAGCCTAAAATGAGCTCAGTGAAAAGTGCAGAGTACCTATAGGCAAACTCCTTTGTTTCTCTTTGCGGTATGTTTGTACTGCATCTTCAAGACTCACCAATGAAAGGCCCAGAGTTGTTGATTTGGAGGCTGTACCATCAGTCTGAGGGGTGCAGAAACTGCAAAAAAGTGGAAAGCTAGGAAAAGTCTCATGTTTTTGGTTCCTGATTCAAGCAGAACCACAGCATCAGCAACAACAGCAACAGCAACATTAAGACCGTATCAAGAAAAAAGAGAGAATGAAGAGGAAAGAAATCCTAACAGTAGTGAAGGCAAGCAAGTAGAAGTGTTTTACAGAGCAGTGTTGTGCTACTGATTTCCAGTCTATGTAATTCCTACCCCAAAGATAGAGCAGGTTACAGCTTGTAGCACCCAAACAGGTGACAGAAGAAAATAGTGCTGGTCTATGGGTATCAGAGCGCTGTCTCTGTTTTGCAGCACAAGAAGCCACCTCTGTTAATGTCTCTAAGAGTTTTCTGACACATCCATGCCTCTACAAGCAAAGCAGAAAAGCACTTGCTGCCTTGTTTTCATGTAGATCCTAAAGGTGCCCCAACTTTCCCTGTACACCTCCACCATGACCTCTATTGAAACTATGAAATACGGTGTCATTGGTTTACAGGAAGAAACCTGGGCATCAGGACTTTCACAAGGAGGTGTGTGAGCGGGTATCTACAAGAAGCATGTGTGAGAAGGAAGTGATGTAGCTGCCTTATTCTCTCCAAAGTACTTCCTCACCTTCTCCTCCTGCAACACAATAGAGCTCCTGGCACTTCCATTTTCTTTCCTGCTCCTCCAGAGTTCATTGAATCTTTGCCTCCTTGCCTGATGGTCCCGTGTTATCACTGGGAGAAACAGACTAACACTAAAAAACTGCTAAAAGTAGGTTTGAATGTTCTTGAAATATTCCCGATTCAGGGATTGATGGAATCTGGTGGAAAAGATTCTTCAAGTAAATGCTGGAAGTGCCATGAATCTGACCATTTAACACCAAGTTTGCAAAAAATCTGGAGAATAATGTAATCTGAGGAACATGCTTTCATTGACAGGGAATAGATGGTCTAACAGCATCTTTCATCTGTACATTTTTAGAATTTATACTTTCACAAAAACATAAGCCAAATTAGCACATTACCTTGGGATACTAATTTTAAAAATCAATTATTTCATATTTTTTGGGGCACCATATTTAGCTGAAGCTGAAGAAGAAGCAGCAATGAAAAAAGTTGGCAATGTTGATCAATGTTGACTTATGGAGCGTTATCATTACACTTCAGAAGTAATATATTACTGCCAAGAAACGGAGTTTTTCAATCTTCTTTTAGGGCTATTGATTAGGAATGACTTCGAAGCTTCCTTCTGGCACCTAGAATAGGACCCTGCATTCGCTTCTATTGAAAAGTCTGCTTGATGTTTGCAGGAGCTGCAAATCTCATAATTAATTAATTAATTAATTAGTAATGGGTTGGTAGGATCTGTATAAACCGCTGAAGTCATGAGACAAACAATCTATTCCATTTCTTTTTAAGATCTTGATCTACTATTGAAATAGCAAAAAAGCACTGCTCCCCTTGGCCATGCCTAGCTTCATGAAAATAATCCTCAAATTTGGATGTATGTACTTGGCTTTTGCTTGTTAGGGACAGGACCTCTTTGCCAATTGCATTATTTGTTTTGTTTATTTGTTCATTGATAACGATAAGCCTTTTGGGGCAGTTTCTGCAAGACACTTGAACTCAGCACCTTGTAGGGATTTCAAATGTTCTCTGGATAGATTAGATGCCTAGTGGGAACTGGTTTTATGTACCAATTAAGAAATACACTTGAATAACTTGGCCAATAATTTAGAGACTGCTTTGTATAACTGTGTATTTTTCCGTAAGTAGGACCACCCTCCATACCATGTAGGGACTTGAGTATCACACGTGCTATGCGCAGCAGGAAGTCTGTCGTTAAGAAACAATGGATATTCCTGTACATGGACAGAGGAAGAAAAGCTGCTCCCGATGTGTGGGAGTCCTTTAAGGTGATAACGTTTTCAAGGATGAGAAAGGTGATGGTAGTTTACGCCTTTGCGCTGAAACAAGGCTAGTGCTACCAGCATGTGTGTTCCGTGCAAAGGCTGATCTCAGGCTTGCTGGTTTGCTTTTCTGCTCTGCTACTGTTAAGTAAGTTCCTTTGCTCAGTGACCAAATGTGGAGAAACGGCTGTGTTGAGGCAGATTCTCTTGGCACACGGGCCTGAATTATCTTTCAGAGAGATATTTTGGAAGTCATGTGTCAGGCTAGAGCTTCCAGTGCTGAGCTTTACTAACTCTGTTCCTCATGAAGACACGAGTAGAAGACTACTGATACAATGTAAATCCTGAACAATCTTCTCTTGCAATGAACTATTGTAGAAAAGACAGTGTGTCATAAGGGCAAGGAAACAAGGGGGGAATCCACCATTGCTGGTCTTGAAACTAGAGCCTGGAGGTCATAACGCAGTAGCTCTCCTTCCGTGAGAAGTCTGCAGATGCACAGGGGGCAGCACTTGACCTGATTTCAGTTTTTCATGTTTCACATGGTAAGTTCCTTACACAGATGCATGACCGTATGTGTGCTCAGAAAGACCCTTAATGGTGAACCACTCTTCCAGATCCCTAAGTATTGAATGTATTCATGTGCCATTCATCTATGAGTGCTCTAACTGGACTAACATTTGGCATATTTCAAGCTCTAGTTGCGGATTGAAGTTCCACACTTAAAAGTGGAGGACCAAAGGCTTAATATCTCAATCCAACAGACATTTTAAAGCGTACAAAATATTATTGGCCAAAAGGAGAAAAAAACCACGTCTGTCCAGGACTTTATATAAAAGTGGCTGGGATGGTCCGCTTTAGGCTGCTGCATATTTTAAAGTCTAAACTAAAAGAAATGGCTTCCAGTATAATTTAATAAAAAGTGCCTTGAAAGTTGCTAAGCAACTTCTAGAAAGCTTGCTTTTTAAGAAGTTCATTTGTTTGTTTAATTTCAGGAAAAGGTTGCATATTATTATCTAACTCCCATAAATCAAAAGAGAAATGCATAATGGAAATGCAATAGGACATTCAACATTTTCTTTGCTTTCTATGTTCTGCAATTAAAACCCCTTTAATTGTCTTGCAAAGTTTCATCAAGTATTCAACAAATGTTATTTATGTATAAAACTTCAGCAGATTATTGAGTACGCAAAGAACCAAAGGAAAAAAATTAAAAAGGTTTGTCATATGGTATGTGTTTATCTTAACCTTTCTTCTTCAAAAATCTCATCTACTAAGTACTTTTATCAGACACTAATTATACTCCTTCTGAAAAGAATTTCTCCAACACCCTTCAGTGCCTACACCCTTTAATCATATCTCATTACATCTACCTAATCCATCTCTTTTTCGCATTGCCAGGGCTCATTAATAGTTTTAAAAACCGTTCCTGGACATTATCTTTCCTTTCTATAGAAATATAAATAATATCAACACTGTTTTATTTCTAGATTTCATAGGCATTTGTAATTAGATAAAAAAAAATTGGCAATATTGAAATATCCTCAAAAAATAACTTCAAAATGTGTAATAGAAGAGCAGTAGAAAGTTATAAGTCTTTTCCCAAATGGTTGTTTTTGTAAGCTGTTTTAACAGTGGATCAATAATCACTTTGAAAGGAAGCGATCCTTGACTAACATTTAGCAGATATTGTGCTTCACAGATGTTTTATAGGCGATACATGTACCACCTTGTAAACTGTATGTAGCCCAAAGAATCTCTACATGACTGTGAGTGAAAAAAAAAAAGATGAGGCCAACAAATGGTCTTCCTTCATTCCTATGCTGCGTGCGTGCCTTACACCGCTGCAGTATGAAAAGCTTATAGAAAATGTCTCTACTATAGTATCAACTAAAGTGAACTGATCAATGTAGAATGAACAACTGATGTGTCAATTCTTTTTTTTCCTGTTCACCAATTGTCTGCAAACAGGCTACAAAATTCTCTACTACTTTTACCCTTTAAAATTATTTGTAAATCACTTCAGTGGATAATCCTGAGTCTATAGACCCTTCCTGTGTGTTGAGAATTTTGACAATTTGCAATTTATATTGTATTAATTAATTAAGCTATGTGAATTTATTTGTGCTCTTATTTTCAGGATGGGTAGGTCTACATTATGATATCTTACCTCAGCTGAAAATCTGAGTAATGACACAAGAGCATGTTGTATTGGTTCATTTTCAAAAGTCCTAACATGTCACGATCGTGGTTTTGGGGTAAAACCAGTTGCCAAATTTCAACTAAGAAAATTGCTTTTCCCCAGAGGAACCACTGAATAGGTTTTTGTCTCCTTTTGTAATGAGGAATATGATTTTATTCCACGGATTACCTGGGATTCTTATTTAACATTAAAATTATTACTACAGGAACCTGTGACATTTGTTTGCAACCTCGGACACACATGTTAATTCTAGCTTTTGACCTCCTACTATAAATCCTAAACTAAGTTTATTCTAAGATTTGGCAAAGTGTTTTTTGACATACTTTGGCAGAGGGCATAGATGTTCCTTGGCCCTTTAGTGTCATTGACCATTGTGAAGAACCATAGACACAGTTTGCAGCAAACACCTGTTCACACTGTAGTTCCTTAAAGGCAGGAAGAGCAGGCACAACTTGCTGAATTTCAGGGAACTTGAGCTGACCAAGGCAAATTCATATCACCCTTGCATCGATTTAATGGCTAACTGCTATTATAGGGGCAGCCTTATGGATCCTTTCAGTTCCATCTTCTTATCCAGCAATGGAAAAATCAAAATTGATTTTTTTACTCCTTAAATCAAAAACATTTGTAGAAGCCAGTATAAATATGAAATTAAAATATATCTGCATGCAATACAACTGATACTTCATACATATACAGTCAATATAACTGACATATTATTTGAAATGTAACTGAGCAAAGTCCTCAGATTCATCTGTGTATATGGTACTTGTTTGTTATGTTTGTAAGTACCGTTTCTCTTCTCTAAAGAGCTGATTTATATAGGCCAACACAACACATGTAAAAAATTGTAGATATAAAAATTACAGTCAACTGGAATTTGCCTGGTGACTACTAATAAATTCAAGCTGAAAAATATTTTCATAAGTATTCCTTATTGCAGACCTACTGTATTGTTTGCAGGAAGCAAACGCAAAACATCATACCTAGAGCTAACCTAAGGGCAACATGTTATTTCCCAGTCTGTGAAAATATGTATGGTTTGAGATGTCTTTTTGTTCCACACTGGAAATAAAACAAAACTCCTTGGAACATTTTTATGTCATAAAATTGCATATATCTGTTTTGAGGCCAAAAAAAGACAGATTTTTTGTGTGTCTGTATTTCTTTTTCCAACCCTTTCTTTGTTTCACTCTCTCATTAGGAAATGACTAAATAGACAAGCCAGGGTATTTAGAACATTCCCATTGAAAACTTCATTAAAACTGACACATTTTTATGAAACATTTTGGCTTCAATGGAAAGACATATTTAGATGAGAAAAAAAAGTCAAATAAAGTATAACTGGTTACAAATGCCGTCAAACTGATATTCATATTCAAATTTGAACTAATATTTACATGACATTTTTTCTAGAGATTCTTCAGACCAAATCATTTGAATAGACCTGAGTAATGCCAACAGCTCTCTACCCAACAACCAAAGCTGTTGGAAGACAACTGTCTTCCATTGCAGTAAGAAAGGTTTGGGCTCCATAGGAAATGGGAGTTCCAGTGCACTCTGTCATCCATGTGGTCTCTGCCATTGGATTCCACTGTATTATGGTTAATTCAGGGATTGTATTTAAATTTTATTTACTTTTACTAAGAAGGACAGAATTCCTTCACAGGCCCCATCGATGCATTCCTTTCTTTAGCTATTAGTTACTGCTTTTTTTTTTTTTTTTTTTTTTAAAAAAAAATATAGTTAAGCCTAATGTTAGCACTCTGTTTCAAAAAGATGGAAAATGATGTGTTTTTTCTTCTAGTCCTGCTCTGGCTATTTTATGGTAGCTCAGCATCCACCATTGACTAGATTATATTATGGCCAGTAGGATTGTTTAGTGGCCACAGAATTGCTATACACATAATTATCTTCAGAAATCGGTGGTTTTCAGTTAGTTTTCCGTTTGCTTAGCTGCAAATGTGGGACACAGAAAATGGCTAATGCAGGAATAATAAATTATTGGGAAATCCTGTCTTTCTAAAATAAGCCATTTTTTTTGGCACTAGAAGTTTGTATAAAATAAAGGAAAATACTGACCAGTAAAACGAAACCCTGATAATTCCAGTAGAGAACATCCTACCCTCTTCGCAAGTAGAGTTCAAAACCAATCCCTGCCTTTACGAGAATGTGTTTAACTAATATGAATGGAATCTTAAATTAATGAAACTTCCTTATATTCAATCTTTGTAATTTCAGAATGATCAGATTTTCTTTTAGAGATCAAGATTTCTAAGGGATAGCACGAAACATTAGAACCCAAGCAGAAAACAGACCACTAAATCAAAGATACAAGCTAAAGTTACAATGTTACTCCACAGATCTGATTTTACAGTTATCCTGTATTTAAGAGAGTTAAGAAGTTATTCTACGTTTATAAGCCCATTTACCTACTTGCTTTTTAGGCATGGGATGAATCAGCACAAGGCCTTGAGGGGTGGATTCTTTTTTTTTTTGAGTGTTGCAGACTACCAAAAGTGACGTCCATGAACATTAAGTGTCCACATTATCTACATGTATCTTAATAGAACAAAGTTATTGGATTTTAAAGTACAGGTTACCACAGATAGAGAATTTATCATGTTTCTTGGAAAGTACATTTGCTCAGGTGTAAACTAACATTTGGCTTGTATTTTGGAACCACATATTTTGGTTTATTGTCCCCAGGTTGCTTCAGTTTAAGTAGATGGGCAAGACAAAAGCCATAAAAGTGGCAAAAAAAGTAGCCAAAAGCCTAATAGTGGGGTCTTTTTCAAACATATTTGCAAAGGATAGGCAATGAGAGCACACGCTTGCGAACCTGGCAAGGTAATCTCTGAAAAATGGGTCAAAAAAGGAGGCTGGCACCATGGGATGGATACCAGATACAAAGTCATAGGCAGAAGCAGCAGTGTCAGAAAACTGTGGCATAACTCATCCAGCAAGGAGTGTGACGCGAGGGAAAAGTTATGGGATTGCAGTTACCAGTGGGGTGTTGCTAGGAAAAGCCTCAAAGAAGCTCTAATTTTACATGGAAAGTCAGACTGAAGGAATGCGAAGAAAGGAAACTTTCCCAACAGATGGTGAAAAAGACGGAATAGAAATCCAGATGAAGTAGGTAATAATAAGTGCAATGAAAGACAATGGAGATATTAACATACTTCTACCTGTAGTGGTGGAGAGTAAAAGGTAAGGCAAGAGAATTACCAGGATTAAGTAACTGTATGCAGGGAGAAAGGGGGACAAGAGTGGAGACCCAAAGTGGCTTTGTTGGTTGAGTGCAGGATGTGTGCAGTCCTTCCAGGTACAACAGAGAAATGGAAAATCCACCACTTTCTCTGTGTTATACTGCTGCTGCTTATAAGATGCCTAGCATACTACTGACGAGCATGGAAGTTGGCTTAGGCACTATAAAATCACGAGAAGACATAGGGACTTTCCTGAAATTATTAAGATTCAAACTGAGAAAGTACGTTAGAAAAAGACTAACATTTGCTGGTGATGTCCTAAAACTCTGAGAAAACTTGTGTTGTGAACATGTGTGTGGTTTGGAAGATCAACTGGGTCTCAGCCATTCTTATTTACCATTCCAAATTAGTGAGCTCAGAGACAGAGGATTGGAGGCCATCCAGTTATCCAAGATGCATGGTGTGTGAAAGAGAGTGGGTGTTACTTACAGCTCACATGAGTACAGGGACTCCTCAGGATGAGTCACTTTGACCATCAGGAAGAAAAAGGGACAGAGTTTGCAGCAAAAAAGCAGATTACATTGCTATCAAACTTATTTAAATGTAGAAAGGACAGACGCAATTTGTTGAATTGTGGGAATGACCAAAGCAAATTCATATTGCCCCATGAAGATCAGTGATTTTCAGTATCATAGTTTAAACAGAAGTGCAGAGGAGGCCTTTGGGGTGATAGGCACAAAAGCCAGTGGCTAACTTTTCTTTTCTTGTCAACACCATATGTAGGCTGGGGATCACAGGTGTTGATAGAAGCAATTTCCTTTCTCAAAAGAGAAGGAGGTAGAGCTTGATTCAGGAACAACTGCAAAATTCAACTGAGGGTACACACAGACAGAGGGAGGAAAGGGCTGAAACAAAGAGGAGGAATGAAGTAAAGGGCTGAAATGATAGTGGTAGAAGTAGAGTCATTAGTTAAATGTGTAGCTTAAATCAACAAAGCATTTTACAGATCGAGTGGAAGGGCTTTCTAACTAGAAAGATACTTTGCAGAGAAATATTAGAAAGTTACCATGAAGGGTTTGACTTTTGGTTTTGTTGTCTCTTTCACCTCCTGCAAGCCAGTTGTTTTCATTTATCTATTTGTGCTGACTGTCTGCTCAACCTTGTACAGAAAGACAGCAATAAAGACTGCTTTCCTTTCTCTTCAACAGGCTTCAAAGGATATATTAGCAAATGTGAATGCTTGCTTTTGATTTCTTTATATCCTTTGCAGAATGATGAATCTTGATGAGATATGTCATGGAAGACTCTAAGGAAATCTCCTATTATCAGGAAAATGAAAAATTCATCTTTGTTAACCCATATACATTTTCCCCCCCAAGTAAATTAACAATTCAAAATCTTGCACTAAACTTCATTAACTTTCTTCATGAATAATTCCACTGACATCTAAGCAATTTCTGTGTGAGAGAATGAGAAGACTTGTCCTTTTATATTGCACTTGCTTGTATAAAGGTAAATAAATTAGAGGGAACTAGTCTACTGTCCACATTTGACAAAGGAACACTGCTATACAAAATAGTTATACTTTTGACACTTACCGATGTTTTTACGTTGCTTAAACAATGTTCATGTTCAACTTAATTGTGATTGGAAATATTCTTAATGAGCATCCTGCAAACTGTTATATATGTTGGATAATGATACAATGAACTAATATAATCTATTCAACTTAAATCCCCGAGGAGTCTCATTAGCTAAAGCAGGAATAAAATATGAAGTATTTTTTAATAAGAAAAGAAACACTCTAGTCTCAGACAGTGACATTTTTGCACTTCAGTATAAGTTTCATTTCAAATCAGTTGTCAAGAAAAAAAATCACATCTTTAATGATCACAGCTTGCCTGTGGACATTACTTAACCTTTGGCTTAATTTCTAGCTCGCACTAGAGTAACCATCCCAAATACCGGTACAACTTTACCTATAGATATTCATCAAAACCGTATCTATTAATTTTTGTTCTTTGGTCATACACCAGCTAAATCAGCAAGTGTTTTCTTTAGCAATTGATGTCATGTCATGGTGTAGCTTTAAAGCTAATTAAGATTCATTGGCAAGTCATTTAAGATTGTATGTAGGTTGACTTAAAGACATTTCTTCCAAAACAGTTGTTATATTTTTTCCATGTTGCTGCATTGTGGATTTTGTGCTTAGCATCTGACATGTTTTCTCAACTACTGCTTTTTAACAAAAACATGAAAGTACTCAGGGGAATGTGATAAAAGCAAAAATTCTATGATCTCTGCAAGGTAAATGACAGCATGGAAATTGTCACATCTGGATCAAAAATATTTCATCTGTTTACCTAAATAAACATATCTAAACATGGGTAATTAGGATTGTAACTTAATGTAACAGCTTCTCCTTTTTAATTGATAATTTCATTTGGTTATAAGCATTTAAATTATGCATGTCTTACTTTTTTTATTTCAAACAATCAAAAGAAGATTAAAAAAATATTTTTTGTGTCTCATCCCTTTTCCTATTAACACCTTGGAAGTTTTTTCTCTTCATAGGAAATCATGGTCATTTAAGTTTATTCATTATTTGCATGTAGGAAATGACAGAAACTGTTTTCAAGACAGCAGAATAAAAACTAGCAACATACTTTTAAAAGAATATTTGTTATTCAGTTTAGGTGAAATCTTGTTCCTTTACTCAGGCTGGTGAAATCACTTATTTTAAATGAACTTTTTATGTGAGCAAGCCATGTGCGCTTAAGCATAGGTTCTCTGTCTAGCTACAAAAATAAGCCTATAAAACGTAGAGAAGATTTGCTATCACGCATTTGCAGAAACATAGTATTTTCATTCAAAAGTACCAGTAAACGTGCTAAAATTGTGGTTCAGTTAAAATACTCTTCATTGTAGAAATAAATTGCTCTAGGAATTTTATTTAACTAATTTTAATTTGTTAACCAGCTTGTGGTTTGAAGCAAGAGTTATCGTGGGAAGATGCACTTTGCAAATTGCATTTATTCACTTTTTTACAATGAAAATATTTTTTAATAATTGTAAAGACAGAGACTTAAATATTTTGTTTCGATTCGAGTCACATGTCTTGCTTTGAAATTAAGATAATCATACCTCCTTGTTGAGCTGAAAATGTTTTCTTGAAATCTGGTCACAGGTCCTACTATTCAATTAATATAATCATACCTTCTTCTTCTGCTGAAAATAAAGTAGTTGTTTAATTAAACATGCCAGTTGTTTATAATATAATGTTTCAGAAATGCTTGCTTGAAAGAAAGGCTAAAGATTTATATCAAACATTTCAATCTGACAAGTAAATTACATTTCCTCTACCATAAAGAAAGGTAAGGCAGGAAAATGGTTGCAATATAAGAGTAACTAAGGTTGTTGCACTGAGGAAAAGCACACTTGTTCTCATTACTTGGAGATACGATATGCATCAGTCTACAAAGGTGACCTTTTACACTCTGGAGATTAAAGCTGAACATTTTACCTCCTTAAAATAGGAAAATAGACATTATTTTGAAATTGTAACTCTTTTAAGAGCTAATCAGTTCAGAGATGAGGAAAAAAGTGTGAGATTTTCAATTTAAAAAGTGAACAGAATACAGTATCTCTGCTAACATCTTTAATAAAAGCAAGAACAATGCTTTCTCTAAGGGTCTAAAAAGATCTTCTTATCCTCACTTCCTTCCCCAACCTCAAATTGTGATACTGTGTGTCTAAGACCTAAGAGATGCAGGGTGCAGGAATGGTCTCCTGTATTGAAGCTGGCACGATTTGCAGCTTATCCCCTCCTGCAGGCAGGTTTTCCCATAGGAAGTTCTGGTGCTGGAAACGAAGTACTTCATGGTTTCCTACAAAATCCCGGTTCTGCTTCTGGTAGCTGTGGTCCAGGTTATCTGGCTGGTGGGCTTCAAGATTTTAGTGAAGGAGTCCAGTTCTTTAAACTGTCCATACATTAATCTAACCTGCTTGAAATGAAAACGTATTTTTGAAGGGGGAAGGGCTTCAAGCGATCTATGTTATTAGGATGTGCAGTCAGAGCTTCTTGATGCCTCCCTGTCTCGAATCACAAAATATCTCAGATAATAAAGCAGATCATTTGAAGAGAAAGGAGGGAAGAGTATCAACCTGTCATATGAATCTTTTTCAAACCCTGGAAGACTACTGCAGTGTGCTTTGATAAGCCAGCCTTGGCAAAATGCACGGACTTGTCGTTGGTAACTGAAGGAATAGAAAACTTAACTGCTTTCATCATGTGATTAGCATAATAAAAAAAAATGTGAGCTGCAATGTTGTTTTATGCTTACACTTCAGCGTGACTTTGCATGGGCATGGGGCCTTTTATTTTTCCCTCGTGAGCCGCAAGAATGAAGATGGGTATGATTTTTGCAAGGGTGAAATAGGTTGTCTGTCAGTTGGGTTTTGGCGACAGTCTGTCTGCAGGCCGTAAGATGATCTGCATAGTGCCAGAGGAAAGCAGGCAGAATTCCTGGCTTGCAAGCGTAGATATTGATCTACCTTAGCCACCTAAACAATGCCTCACCTGTTTGCCTTGTCCATACCTTATTTTACGCAGTCTAATGCTTGTTTTGTTTGACTTTTCTTTTATTTCTGTGGATCTGAGCTTTGATACACTTTGGGGAGTACATAAACACAGTGTTGTACTTGAACATCACCATCCTGCAGAGTGCTCTAGTGGCTCTGGACCACCCCTCCCTGTATGAGAACAGCGCTGTTATTGAAAATTATGAGTGAGCAACTAAGTAAGTAGGCCACATACACGAGCGTTTGATCTATCAGACTAGTGTCCAATGACATTGAATGTGAGATGCTACTAATTACTGCACTACGTACTCCCAGTTAAAATTTCTTAAAGTGGGTCTAGTAAAAGGCTCTATTTTTATAAATTATTCTATTTTTTTTTTTTTCCAGCTGATGGTTACAAGATAAGCCACCACAGCATTTAGAATCCTATCCACTTATTTTGAAAACAACTATGTTATTGTGTACCGTCTCAAGCAGGAATGAAATAGAAAGCGGCATTCATTTTCCCAGTAAACTATAACATAAATATTTTACCACCATTTATTATTAGTTTGCCGTTTCCTGCTGACAGCAATTCCAACTTTGCCAGCAGGCACTGCGTCTCACAATTGTATTGTGTTTGGAACAAATTAAGACAAACATAATTTCTTATAAAATAGATGAACAAAATTTGCAACAAAAAACTCTACTGAAGCTAAATGAGCATTTCTTTTAAGTGCTGACACTTGGTATTATTTAATTTGCATACAGCACATTTCACTTTTACTGGAAAACAATTAAGTTAACGAAGAACTAAGTCATCTGTACTTTCAGGGATAATTGAACATTGCTCGATTTAGAACTGTTTTACGTTAATGCTGTGAAGGAGCAGCCTACATCATGGTAAGTTTGTCAGTGGTTTCGAATGCAAGAATACTTTTGGCCCAGTGACATATGAAGTGGATGGATCAAAATGGAATACAAAATAGATCGTAATGACACTTAAGTTGAGCTGATATAGAAATACTTTAAATACAGGGACTGACACTGAGCTTTTTTCTTCCTTACTTCATAAGATTATTTGATGGTTTAAGGGCTAATAAAGAGGGGAAATCTTTATTTCTTATTAATCTGCTCTTATCTGGGTACTTTCTCTCAGGCACTTCATGGATGAAGTGAGACAAATCAAGAAAGAGCTTTATGCTGGGGTTACATTCCAGTCTTTGTTGCAGGTGCGTGGCGCTGCACTGAAACCAGGACTTTGGGCTTACTTGCCAAAGGCTTTGAAGACACACTCTACCTATATACTGATCTTGAGAGTGTGAGGTGTTTGGTTTGGGTTTTTTTGTTGCATTTAAACTTATAGAGTAGAAATAGATAATCCTTTTGGACTTCTGGTGTAGAAAGCTACAAAGAAAACTCACTGCTCAGAAACAGAAAACTTAGATTTAGAACTACTGTATTCCTTTAGAGGTAGCAGTTGGTCCAACTCATTTACGCCTCACTTGAGCTGAGTTTGATTTGGAAGGGAAAACTTTGAACTGTCCATTCCCTTTCCGATTTTTCCCCCCTCTTTACTGATTTCACTCTTACCAAAGGTGCCCACCTGATAGCATAGGTAACAAAAGTCTGCAGCTTTCTATGGAGTACGTGCACCATGTCTAAAAAAACTTTCCTGTAAAATTCTGCACGTATGCTCTAATCTTTAAATCAAAGAGCCCACCCCTATGGATGAAAGGCTGGTTTAACCTCTCCCTGCTGATTCATTTTTTGGCCGCTCAGCTGGGAATATCAATTGTGATAGTAATTCTTCTTCCTTAAATAAATTGGAAGGGTGACAAATTATAGCTGCCTCTGAGAAATTTTGTAGTCAGAAAAAAATGCAGTTTTAAAATACATTCCTTTAAAAAATTTAAATAAGCAATACAATTAGCTAAGCACTTACATTTTATTAGCAATAGCAAGTAAAATTAATAAGTAAATTCAATGAAAAATGATTATGTGTCACAGTATATAGTTTTTACATTGACATTTCACATAATCTGACTTTGCTGAGAGGAGAAATCACTCGTCTGTTAAAATTACTTTTTAAAAGCTGTCAAAATTGGAAAACCTGCTGTCAAAAATATGATGAGAAAAGTTTAAAAATGGTAAAGTATGTTGACTTAGACAAAAAATATTACCTTTAGAGTGGAAAACTTGAATATTGTATCATTATCTTCCACACAGATAAAAATGTTATCTTTTTCCAAGCTGGCCATTTTTTTTTTTTTACCTTTTAGATTTATGTTTTGCATTTACATTTCAATATGAATGGGACTTCATCCAATTTATTACTTGCAGCAGAAGCTGAAAGTAGCAGGTATTTGGACATTTATATTTTAATTGTACGTTTGAGTTTTACTGCTTTAGAAAATGACAAGATGAACAGCCCTCTAAGGGTGAAGTCCACCGTTCATCTACACTCTGGTCCTGCAAACTACTGTGCGTGAGGACCCTTGGAGCAGAGGTTGGCTGATGGCTGGCTGGTGGGCTGCTAGCAGGGAGAGGGCCATGCACAGTGACATCCCCAGCCTGCCTCCAGGGAGCGGGTTCGGTACTACCAGCGATCACAAACCCTGCTTCTCCAGCATGTCTCTGCCCTGTTTAAGAGGGACAGTTTCGAAAAAGGTGACAATTCACTCTCCGTGCACATTCAGTCTTTGGCCTTTTTGTTGAGACTGCCAGCAAGGATGCCAATTAGTGCCATTCAAAAAAGCCCAGATATGCTGTGGTAATAATGAAGTACAGATTTAGAGGGATACAATCCAAAATCATAATTAAATGGAAATGAGACAAAACAGAATCTGAAATAAGATTTGACTAAGAACTACAGAAGTACATCTCTGAAAGTACATCTCATTTTCGCCAGTTACTTTTTCAGCCATTGCTGCCTTTAATACTGAACAGCCTTTAATCCTGCACTGCCTTTAATACTGTACAGCCTTTAATCCTGCACTGCCTTTTATAGTACGTTTTCCCCAAATCACAGTCCCTGCGTGCACATAGGTAAGACTGGCTATGAGTGAAGCAGTGAGAGTCCCTATGAGGGAGGAGTGCACGTGGCAGTGGATGTTGTGGAATTGGTTGTGATGCCTTGACCCCAGTTCTGAAGGATCCAACTCAGAAGTCATTGCACTGGACATTGGGGATGGAAGGTAAGCAAAAAATTATTATGTTCTGGCCTTACTAGTACTTAATGTATTCTGGCATTTTGTTTGTGACGTTCTTTCATTTTCTCAGCAGTGTGAGTTGAAGGGATTGAAGTACTTTTGCTCTCAAACGTCGTTCCTTGAAGTGCAGCCTGATTTAATCTTGCCGTTCAGCCTGGATTTAATACATCTTGAAATATATTCATTTTTTCCAGTTTGAAGAATGGCTACTGAAAAGTGCTAATGGCAACCCGACAAAACATATAGGGAAGCCATTCATGTAAATGATATTTCCACTCAGTTCATGAACCAGAGTACCCCATGTTTTTCTCTTGTGTTCCCTCCAGATCTGAGTAGCTCTTTACCTTTCCACATCCAAGTGCCCCCCAAACCATTCTTCCTCACAGTTTTTCTATGCAAACAGTCCTTTGCAGCTTTCCTCATAGAGTCTTTCTGGCTATCTGGTCTGTTTCTGTTGCTTAAACACAATGATTCATGTCTGTCTTTTAAAACTAATTCCCACTGTAATGGCTCAAAAAATCTTTTCCTACCTAATCCAGTAAGCAGTATTGTCTAAAGGCTTGAGCCGACTTTGCTATGGCTTGCACTGACCACAGAAGTGCTTGACAATCTTTAACTAGATTGAGCAAATGAAGGATTTTTTTTTTTAGCAGAACAAATGGGAATTTAGAGTCAGATGTGGGAGGCTGCATCCCTTGCATTTTATAATCATCCTGACTCACTTCAGGCTGTGTGGGGGCTGCTCTTTTAGTTCATGAATACCACCACATCAACACAAGATTCTTTAAGGTCCATCTATCTGTCTGTCTATCTGAACTCCCACATTATGCCTTGAGTATCTGAGTGCCTCTGGTGCATGTTGTCCAAGCCTCTTGGCACTTATTTACTGCTTCAGATTGCTCTGCAGAGGCAGGAGGAATAATTTCACAGTAGCCTAACACATCTAACAAGGAAACACATTTTTAGTCTGTGTTATCTGAACCTGTCTTCAAAATAACTCTAGTTAACACAATTATTGTTGCCATTGAATCTAACAGTGATTAAAACAGAGGTAGCTGGCCTCCAGTAGTTACCCGTCAGATACTATCTGACTTATGTCAAGTGTTATTTTGGTATTTGCAGAGAAATAAATTTATCATAATTACAATCCATGTTGGATCAAAAGAGATTATACCCTCATATGAATCTAAGGCCTGAAATTCTGGCAATGGGAGCAATGCTAACAGAGAAACTCCCTGGAAACTGTGAAGACAACAATATACACGAGGATCTTGGATTAGTCTTCAAAGCAAAAGTGAAATAGCATAAATGAAGGCTAATTCCTCCCAGCAACAACACCAGTTTATCACACAGAGAACACCTTGTAACATTATCTGGCTATTTTTGTAGGATTCTATAGAATGGAAGAAATTAAGCCTGACTTACTGTGATGCAGTACAGAATGATACATCATTGCTCCAGGGAAGACAAAGGGATACAAATTGTCTGAGCCTATTCTGAAGAGAAATCACCAGGGAAGAATCTATCCAGACCTGGGGCATTCTGGACTGGTAATAAAACTATTACAGAGTCTGGCCATACATGATGAGACAGAACATTAGAACCTGAAGCTGGGACACGATAATAAGGAAGTGAATCAAAATCAAGAGAGAACTGAGAAAGTACTGTTTGTAAACTGAGGATAATTGGAGTTCTTGGTTGGGAGGAATTTTACCAGTATTTAAAAAACATGCGTCTAGAATGTATCTATTAAAAGCCTAGTGGAACCTTCCCTTATAAAGGAGCTGGTCAGGTATCAGAATAACCTCAAGTACTCTTTAGTAAATTATCAGTCTTGACGGTGATTCTGTGGAAAGGTTGGGCCATGCTGAATATAATTCTTGTGAGCCAGGGAAGGAAGTATATACAGGTATATGAAGAAGCTGGAAAATATCACTGGGAGGCTCTCATGCCGTTGGAATAATTTGTTGAGGAGGTAAACAGATGAAAATAGGGGTTAAAAGGAAAATCTCACTTGGGCTGCTGAAACCCATAATCTTTCTGGAGAACCTGTCCTTTTTAGCCGGCCTTTGTGTGGTAATGATCCAGATTTCATTACAAATATGCCATAAATATATTGTAGCAGAAAGATTTAATGATTAATTTATATAATCTCCTTTACTAATTTAAACAGCTAATTGCAGCCATCTTGTATTGCAGGTAAGATTTTAATTGAGATTACATTCGTTGGGGAGCTATTAGGGGAAAAAACCCAACCCATTAGTGTTCCTTAATCTAATAATTTGGAGAAAATAATGAAGAGTTTCTTCTGAAATCTCTAAATTCTATTATTACTATGACTCCCACTTTCCAGGACCTTGTATTTGATTTCATTCGGATGAGTGTTGTACGTAATTTCATCAGCAGACTGCAGGTTCTGCTTTTGATCATCCTGATTGTCTCAGTCACTATATAAAGGAAGAAAGAAGAATCCATGCTTATAAAACCAGCCTGTACTGTCAGTAGACCATCAGATTAGCCAGAATGCACTTTTAAAGAGCAGAAAAGCTAATTAAGACACAAGCAAGATCTATAGTACTTCCATGGAAACTCAGGCTCATTTATGAACTGCTGCTGTTTTTATCCTTGTTATATGTTTTAGGTTAAACAGTGTTTTTAATGGCAGGTTTGTTCATCACTGAGGAAATTGCACAGGCTCATCAGCATTAATGCACCAAGGAAGGAAATACAGGCAGAGATGTAGTATGGTTGTATTGCAAAAATACGAAAAAAGCATTCTTACAGACAGAAATAAACCACGTTTGTTTGGCTAAAAAAGGCATCTCTAACATTTTCATATTGCTCAGAGAGAGGTTGGTCTGTGGCCTCGTCCTTCTGTGTCATACCAGGGCATTTACAGCCTAAGAAATCCTTGTCACCCCTGGATTACGTGGCACCAAGAATGTTGCTGAAGGGCATTCAGCAAACCAGTTTCCTTTCTGACCCAAACGGTGCTAAACAGTACTTGCAGTGCACACATAACTTTCCTTACTCTATCTAACTTAAAAAGCTTGAGCAGAAATAATTTTGCAGCAAAATTAGCATAATTATTGATTTGCCATGCATCAGCTGCTCCAGGTTAAGTGTTTGAGCCTTTATGCTTACTGTGAAGCTAATTCAAAGTAGCTCACCATCATTATCAGGTGTGCTATGGGATTTCTCAGACACATGTTTACCACAGATCAGAGCACATCTGAGAACTGATTACTCTGTAATAATTCCTTTGTGTTCCAAAATCCTTTGGATTCCAGAATATTATGCACATACTTGAAATGTTCAAGATCTAGGTAGCGGGTGCATAAATCATAACATTGTCCTTAAAAATGTGACACAGCTGAAGAGAGAGAGAAAGAGAACTGGAGACACAACTACAAAGAAAGGTAGAGATAGAGGCAGAGACAGACATAGGAATAGAGGTAGAGATATTTATGGTTCTTCTGGCTTATCTTGATTCAGAATGTATTTTCAAGACCTTTTACCCGACTATTTTTATAGTACATTGAAGTGTAGTACATTTAAAAAAATCTATAAGATTTAAGATTCACAACTTTCCTATCTTCCATTCTTGTTTTTAATGAACCACCGAATTATCATGACAGTTTGCAACAAAATCACAACATTCAGCAATGTTGGGTTATTTGACTTAGGCAACTGGCCTTCAGATCACTCTTGAGACTAAAACTGACTTAAAATTTACCGTGTTTTTAAAATGAAGGTTGTTTTGCACAGATTCTTAGAGAATGGAATCTTCCTTTAAGCAGCATTGCAGCAAACTTACCTTTGATGGGAAGAATTTTTTTCATGTCACCTTCCCATACAGTGCTCAAAAAGAAATTTGATGAGCCATTCCTAAAGGACAGTTCTCTATATTCAGGTACTGAAAAAATAGAATGGTTAAGAGAATGGGGCTTGTAGTAGGAATGGTTAGAACACGTGTAAACGTTGTTTTTCTTGGAGGAGAAATTAAAAAAGGAGGTTGCATTGATCTGAAAGATTTTAAGATAGAAGGGTTTGATTAGTAATCCACAGAAGCAAGTTTAAAATAGGTAGTTTTAAAAATCAGCAGTTAAATTATCAGTAGTTCAACTGCAACTGCAACTACTAAAGAATGCAGTGCCTATTCATTTCTTAAAAATAGCATCCCCAGCTCCTAATCCCTGTTGCATTCCAGTCATTAGAGAGACCCTGTCTGCTGGGTAAGCATATGACTGGAATTCAATGAATTCAATACATTCGTAGGTTCCTATATTTTTTCTGGGTGTTTTCCTTTTGCTCTGTTTTTAATTGTAATCAGTAATGAGAGCAGGCTGTGGAGCTGAAACCAGTGAGGAAGGGATCTTGGAGTCTGCTGCTTTATGGAACCAAAAGAAAAATGGTAAACTACCATTATATACCCTTTTGCCAGTTTCTCCTGACCAGGTTCTGATGGTAACTCCTGTAAACCTCCACACTAACTTGAAATGCTAAGTTTAGAATCTCCAAATTTTCTAAACCCATAGATTTCATTAATCTTCCAGAGATGAGTTTGTACTTACATTTAGATAAAGTTCTTACAGTATAATTTCCCTTAGCTTTATAGTGACAGTAACAGTGACATATCGAAGTTATAATCAGTTCATAGCACGATGTATAACCCACTCTTTCAACTTTGCTATCATGAACTTTTGTGTAGGAGGATCGAATGTTGGTTATTAATGGTTTCTGGAAGAGGCAAATGAAAAGAAGAAATAGGACAATCCTCTCTGGTATCTCTCTTAAGAGGAAATCAGCAAAAGGAGAGCCTTTTGGTCAAAATGAATACTCTGGCATTTTAAAAAGTCATGTGCAGTAAAGCATTTCTGAAATGTCCTCATAGCAAAAGGATTTTAACAAATGAAACAAGAAATTATAATTCCCTATCAAAAATCTGAAGAGGGAGGGAATATTTTTGCTGTGTGCAAGCTGAATCAAGTTAATGAGGCATCTAACACTGCGAAAAGAGCGTTCTCTATAAATAAATCCTGTCTGATTGGGATATATTAGTCTTCTGATAACATTCTATAGCCTACAGATGCTTTGAATAGAATGTGTATGTGTGCAAATACTCAGATCTATTGGAGTTACTGTTCTCCAAGTCCTTGTCCATCACACATATTACAGTCATTTTCATATTTAAGCACTGAATAAAACCTCAGTCTCACTCCACTGCCCGGTTTGAATAGGTAGGCTCAGCAGCTAGGCTCTGTGAAAGCTCTGGAGATTGTATTTCACACACAAATATGTGGCTAAAGAGCAGCTGTGTAGCCTGTCAGTGGAGAACTCTTCATCTGCTTGCCAGAAGTAACACTTGCGCTCCCAAGAGCTTTAAAGGATCAAGGAGGAGGGCTTCGTGTCATGGAGTACTGTCCCCCATCACTATCCTGCCTGTATGCTTCTATGTGTCCCTGAGACTCTGTGGTGACTGTGAAGGCAGCGTGGGCCAACAGTCAGGAGAAAAATTATGTGATGTGAAGTTACAGGGTCTGGTAGCTGTCTCAGAGGTAAAAGTGTGTTTAATTGTAAAATTTCTTAATTGGGGCCTGTCAATTTATTTTTTTGGAGACGGAAAGGATTTGGAAAGTTCTTTTGAAAAATTATTTTTAAATTCTTTTTTCTTTTGTTTTCTTGTCCAGGGAATAGAAAGGTCTCTCTTTGTGAAGTATCGTACACTTATCTTTCCCTAAAATTATGTGGTAGTTACCTATGTGTTATGTTTTCACATTTTTCTAAAGGATTTGCTCCTCTGGAAATCGTGTTTATCCTCTCATCAGTTTTGAGAACAAAATGATGTGGATCTTTGGAGAAGGTGCTCATGTTGCTTTGCTGTGGTCACTCAGTCCTTTCTAATGAAAAAAAAAAAAAAAGAATTAGCTTCAGAAAACCTAGACTTTTAGGAGCATCGCGTAGTAATTCAGAAGCTTTAGGAGTATTTCCTCTGTGTAACAACTCAGAATAAAAGAAATAAATACTCAACATTTCGATGCCAGGAAAGACTCCAAATCAATAAAAGACAATTAACAATGCAGTCCTAAGAACAAATTCATAGAATTTCTGTTTTCATACACGTTTTCTTCAAATCTAATAATGTGACTGTGATTAGTGTTCTTTTTTTTGTTCCAAGACTGGACAGCAGAGAGTTTCATTTTCTTTTCACCCATGTAATAGTAGTCGGTGGTCAAATTAACTTTTGAATCAAAATGCAAAAGTTCTCATGAGCTTTTAATTAGATATTAAGACACTGCTAATTTGAGATAGCAAGAAATTAGGGCAAAGTCTTTTTTGGTTTTAAGTGTTGTCATGCCTTTTGAGGCTCTAGACAGTTGGATTCAGACTGGTAAGACTAAGAGTGAACATTGACATATCTAAAACTATACCAATATGTCTAGTTAGCAAAACACACTTATCCTGTAGTTCGGATAATTTGGGGTTATTTTGAAAGAATGTTGCATAAAATTAATGCTTTGAGATACAGTTTGTCTTTGCTACCTTCATTCAATTTTTATAGTACACAAACTCAAATCAGTATGCTGTTTAATAAATAAAATCTTAAAACTCTATGATCACTGCCATTATGCTTTTTGAAGAAGAAGACCTCCCTGAAAAGCTGATATCAATCATTCTTGTCTAAGGTCTGAAGCAAATGTAACCTGCAAAGGCTGGTAGCTGGGCTATCTGCCATCATTGCTGGCAGCATAAAGGCTCCGGATACAGCCTTCTAATAAGAGGAAAATGGAGACAAATCTGTCTAGTTTTAATGTGTGTTAAGTTTCTGAGATTAATTCATGTTGTTGTGTATGAAAACAGTGATCTAGACCTCAGGGTCTATGGACATCTTTCCACTACCGTGCCCTCCGGGCAGTTTGTTTCCCTGTGAACTCTTGTTTTCCACTTCGTGTAAGACCATCCCCAATTTTGAAGAATGGTCTGGGAGACAGATATTGGTCCATTGTCAAGAGGGGCAGCAGTCTAGGACAGAGATGTTGGTTTTGTTATATGAACATACCGTGCTAGCACAAAAGAGCCCCAATGAAGGCAGGGGCCAAATTATATGAGGACAGAGTTAAAATAGCTTTATCATGGCACAAATGGACCCTTAATGGTCATGCAGAATAGGGAGTGCTGAATACTTAATAGTCAATATTCAGCTACACAGCTTATGATTTTCAGAATCTTCCAAGATTTTTTATATTTCCTTTTTGTAGACGAAGAGGTTGTACAAATTGTTAATGGTTGGATAACAACTATTTAAAGGGAATACCAGTTTAGTATCTGTTATGAGGTGAACGTGAACCCCACATTTTAAGTGATCACTAGAAGAATGAAATAAGAGCATGTGAAAAAGAATAATTATTTTCACCCAATGTATATAATTCTGCATAAAAATTATGACATTATGGAACTGTTCAAAACATCTTATAATAGAAAAAATATAAATGTGCTTATTTTCTTTTTATGTTAACAGGTACTGTTATCCAAAAAAACCCCTAACCAACTAACCTGTCAGGGAAAGTATACAAAACTGCTTTTCCTTTGAATGCATATTTAAAATGAAGGCATGATGACAGCTTTCATTTGAGCACTGGACAATTTTTTTTTCAGAGTTTGCTGCTGTTCATGCAAAATAAGTTGCTGTGATTGCAACATATGTATTATATGGCACATATGCTACCTCTTAGATAAAAGTGTAACTCTTGTGGTTCCTAGCATTTTTCTAAGGACATACAGTGTTTAACAGTAACAGATCTTTTTATAATATTTTTGCCATGTTTTTGGCAACTAAATATTTTTTCTTTAACCTTTCTCATTCATAAGTTAAATTTGTTGTTAGAGAAAAATGGAGTGTGGAGGTAGAAAGCAACAGTGTGAATAAGAGAGCAAGAGTGTTTTGACTGGCAGTTTTCTCTTTGGCTACCATTTTGGGTTTCTTTGTTATAATGCAGGAGGGCAATAAATTGCCAGCTGCAAACAAGGGTCTGTACAGACACCCATATACAATCAATTATGGGTTATAATGCTGGTGTGGCACTTAAGAAATTAGGAATAAGAACTACTGTTAAGAATAATGTGGGTTTATTGTCTAATTTCTGACATATGCAGTGAAATGTGTATCTTTTATATCTGTTTGTTTGATTATGTTCGGTCCTTAAATCCTTCTCTGTATAAGGGTGTGGGCTTTGAATTATGGTATATTGCAACATATTTTCACACACACGATAATGAATCACAGCAAAAAGACAAATAACCAAAACTCCACCCACAGTACCAATGATTAAGTGGTTTTTCTTGCGAATAGTTCCATGAAACCAGTAGAACTAACCATATGAATACCTTTAACTACATGCGAGCAAGGAAAAAAGTGAGGCCCGGAGCAAGCTTTCTTTAAGGAAAGCGTTATTTGTTCCCTACATAGCTCATAAGTAAATGGAAGTGGACTTTCAGTCTTCTCCCTCCTACTCCCAGAAATGATCCCATTATACTGGTAGTTCATAAATATGCAGTGAAGCCCATCTGTTCTAGCTTGTGATTTAAAATAGTATCTTGTAATTCTTTGTAATGTCTCTGGGTCTGTTCACAAAGGTATCAGAGGCAATGATAAAGCTACCATTATCCTCAGATGTGTTGGCTCGGGGTTCCCGAGCAGCTTTGACGTGCGTATTATTCTCTGTCAGAAGGGATCTGGTGTCCCTTTCTGTTGCCCATCGCTCAGGAGAGTGCACTGTTCACAGAGCACTTTCTAGAAACAGGGTTACCTGTGCTCCTCAAGGAGGGAGCCCTTGTGAATCTCTCGCGTGCTTGCATAGGGATGCTTTCCCCAGATCAGGCCAGAGGACGCAATTACACTGTCAGGCTCTGTCTTCAGATGGAGATGACTTTTTAAGCAATCTGTAGATCTGGGTTTACTGTCAGAATTATGAAAAGCCTTGGAAGGAATTCCATAAATGTTCAAAAATAGCTATTCATAAGCAACAACAGAATAGAAGTTAACAGTTTGAGAGATTTTTAAACTCCATTACTTGTGCATATTTATACAATATAGTGCCTGTCATGGATAATGTACAGCAGATTTATCATGCTTTATCATTTTAAAGAAGAGTCGGTTCTCTGAGTGACGTAGAAATAAATTGCAAATAAACAAGATGCTGCTTAATAAAACAATTAGCTCTCTGAAGGCTCTGGCATTGCTTTCTGAATTCTTATCAGCCCTGGTTTACAGCTGTAACTTCAGGATATAATAGGAGATTGAATCTTATACAGGCAACGAAACAGATGATCAAATTCACAAGGGATCGTATCAGGCTTTTTCCAGTACCAAAGAAACATATTAATCCTTGTCACTGTTTTTTGAAACGCTGTGACAGAAATAAACCTGTACTGTAACTTGGCCCTTTTAATGAGCTTCTGGAGTGTGGGCTTTCCACTCAGCACCTGAAAAACACAACAAAACACCTTTTACATTAAAGATGTGAGGTTTGCTGCTGGCTAAATTTGTACACAGAAGTCTATAAACCAGTGCTCAGCCAGCTGGGAAGCAAGAAAGCAAATTCAGATTCTGCCATGAACTTCACAGACCAATTATCTACTTGGAATCATGGGAGTTTAACAAACAAATACCAGCCCCTGCTGAGCCTTTTCAGTCCAGCAGCTTATGGGTGATTCAGTTGCATCAGAGGCTTTTAGACTGATCAATTCTTAATCACAAAGCGCAAAAATTATTCTCAGACTCATGTCAGTTTCTTTGGACACCTTTGTTAACAATCTGCTTCAAATCATTTTTTTAAAGAACTGCAGACACTGTTTTTATTGACTCCCCACTTGTAAAATGTTTATAGCTTGTTAATTTATATTTACCCCTTTACTTTTGCCTGCAAATCAACATCACTTAGCACAGTTTGGTTACACTTTGTCCAAAGGAAATTACGGAAGCCTGCTATGGGGCTAAAATGAAGGAAAGCTGAGGAAAATCAATACACTGATGATTAAACAGATCGTAGCAAATTCACGGCTGTAAGCTACAGCATGGAGACATCAGTGTGATGCCTATCTAGCAGTTAATGTGCTTTCAGCCAGTTGAAGAAAATTTTACAATACGGCAAAATGTAACAGAAAAAATATAAGCTACTACAGAGCAATGCTTTCTTTACTCGATAGGAATGGTTCTGTTACTCGAGTTTTATTTTGCTATTTCGTGTTACAGAAACTGTAAAAAAGGTTTAGATTTAAGAAAAAGAAAATCTATTTTATGAGGAAATTTGCAGTGGGAGTTTTAAAGAACTATTTGACTTGCAGTATCATTCACATCTATTGTAAAAGCTCTGTATTTACTGTTATATTAAACCACTCTTTTCTATCAGTGAATTTCAAGTGTGATAATTTCTATTTTAATCTTCCTTTTGCTTTAATTAGAAGACAAAAAGGTATAAGCATGTTTCTAAATAAGTATTCTAACAAGAAGGATAATATTTAGTGTAAATTGTATATTGTCTAACAAAGCGATAATCTGCCACTACTCATTTTAAGTAATAGAGAAAATTTAGAAAATAATAGGCAAATGGAGTTTTTTGCACATTAAATTCTTATGTATGTTTAATAGTACTGAAAAAGTATTCATGAACTAGATGTGGAAGGAGGAAAACAGTCTTGGGAATAGTAGGCAAAGACCAGTAGCAGAATACAGCAAGGATCCTGAGTGGGTTCAGGGACTTCACATTTGTAGACAGTTCTAATTTATGGACAGGAAAGGTTTCCTCTCTACCACCCATCGCATCTTTATACCTCCAAAGCATAATGTGACCCCACGCAATGTGTGTTTACTCTACTAACCGATAGCCATGTGAAAATAGAATATGTAAAATGAACTTGCAGTTTTAGGGCCCATTTGTCGCTATTGATAGAAATAGGGGTGCCAGAGAAGAATTAATTACAACCAGAGGGAACTTAACAACTCTGACTTGAGCTTTTGCAAATCAGCATATGCCCATTTCAGAGGATTTCAAAGGCTTGTATGAGGAGATGGCCCACAGCGCCTGACTCATTCCCTCCTCAGAAAAGATATTTAGAGAGCAAAGGAGATTCTCTTTCTCCCACAGCTTGCGTATCTGCAGAAAATCTTGACTCTGGTGAAGGGACATTGCTGAGCTACTCCTCGATTTTCCTGACTGGCAGCCTTGAGCCTTTCAGTCATATTCCCCTCAAAGTGTCAGTGCACAGCCATCCTGCAACATCACGGGCAGAGACTCCCAAAGCTGTGTGGGGTATGGGTGTTAGCGTGCTACCAGGGTGCACCTACCTTTTTCTCTCACAGTCCACCTCCTTCTAGAACTCCTCATAAGATCCCCAATGAGAGTTACCACCAGAGCAAAGTACAGCTGTGCTGCATTTGGGCTTCCTCTCGCTGTGCTCTCCTCCATTTATCCAGGATTGTTCATGTTTGTGTACTCACTCACCCAAAAATCAGTAGAAGAAAATACTTGGGCTTTACTTCTGAATTCTAATGTGAAAACACTGCTCCTCACAGATGCATACTGCTTTTCATCTGAGGATTTCCAAAAGATCCATGTTTTTAGACTTGCAACACAATCCTGCAATTCTTTATTTTAATTAAGAGAAACACCATAAAAACGGGAAAGTGAAGTGCCAAAAGGTTTACCTGTGCGTTAAGCTACATTGTGCTGCTGATTTATTTATATGATGGATTACATCCTTTGTTTATCTGATAATTCTATCATTTAGCCAATCTTAAAAAAAATTGCCTGTTTTTCTAAGAGGTTCTGCACCAAAAATGGAGCAGCAGGTAAATGCGTAATTGTTTTAATAAACTATTTTTTTCAGTCAGAAAACTAATAAGCTACAACTGGTTTTTCTGAATGATAGCATCTTGTAGTCTGTGGTGTCAGCTGGGGAGTTGTATATTCAGCACTGCATTACAATTTTTAAAAATTCCCAGTAAAACTTACACAGAAATATTCTCAATATTAAAAACCCCCAAAATTATAAATATACACAGATACAGATTTCAAAGAAAAAGTAGTGTTCTCTGGACTCAGCCAGTGTCAAAATTCAGCCAAATTTAATATTTATGACTACAGTCAAGTTGCAAACTTAGTACAAGGATGAAGAAAATGCAAATACAAATATGATAGACATTAAATGCATGGTGCAATAAAAATTATGATAAAATGTATTATTAACCAAAGATTTTTTGTTTCCGCAATTCACACAGTGACATAGAGTAAAAATTTTAACTACAACGTTTTAAAAAGTTTTAGCGAGGTTTTCTGTCAGTGGGATCATAAAGATGCATTAGAAAATTACCTTGGAAAAGATTTATTTCTTGCGAGCAGTTTAATAGACTGCTAATTTTACCAAAAGATGTAACTTCTGTGTTTTCTTTAATTATGTATCTAGACCTGTAATGAATGGGATAAAATAACTGACAGTGAGAGCTGTAGTAAAACATGTCTACACAATATTGATAGATTAAAAAGTGAAACAATACTATTGGAAAATGTGGGAAAAAATCCATGCCAGAATCCTCTTGGGTTTGCCAGTTTAATTGTGCTCTTGGGTATGTAGTTTTCAAGACTTTCTTCAGTTGTGGCATTGAAGGAAAAGTAAAATGAAGTGACAGAACAGATTAGAAGGCGATAATGGAAGGGAAAGTGAATAAACCAAGTGTAAACTTTTGATAGGAAACACTTGTGTAAAGTCCACTAGTTGTGTGGTGTTTTTTTTTTTTTTTTTTTGTAATTCCAACACTTTGATGAAGATGACTAATGAACTTTTTTATTATGTAGTGATCCATATTCAAGAGTAAATATGAATGTGCTACCAAAATATACTTTCTAAAGGAGCAGGTTCTTCAATGTTACCAATAACGTTAACTTTTTCTATGAAAATTGTACAATAGGTTTATTCTGAAAAAAATATTTTGCTGTTATTCAGTTACTTACACTAATTCCTATTTGACTATAATATGTTAATTATGAATGGAATTATCATTAATTGGTAGCACATATAATTTATTTAATTATAGAAAACATATAATTAAAAAGAAAGTATAACCATAATAAGTGTTAAGATTTTTCTGATGACAAAAAATCCAAATGCAAAGCAGTATATTATGATGTTTGATGAAGATAGCCATCAGCAACAAAACTATTTGGAAACCTCCGAACAATGCATTGAGCTTTTTTCAAATTTGTAGAACCGATTACCTTGCTAAAGATCTGATCATTAAAAGTTTGAATTGTTTCTCTGTTAAATCAGATATGCCTCCTACAATTTTTGCAATACTTTCTTTATAAATTAATTGTTCTGTGGTTATTTGTTAAAGAATCTCCCCCACGAGAAAAGCAAAATCTCAGTAGATGCGGATTTTACACTGCACTAGATCAATCCCAATACCAGTAAATGGATATTATTAAACAGCATGGGGTAGTGCAAACTGGGAAAGAAAACTTGTAGTGTGCTGCTTTTGAGCAGACCTGGCTTGCATGCTGTGACAGGGCAATTGTCGACATGCTTTTTCATGCCAATCTGCAGCTTTTTCAACTCTAGATGCTATGGCAACCAGGGTTTAACAGACTAAGCAGCTAACAAGCTTCCCTGATGGAATTGTCTGGTGGTATGATTGCCTTGTCTTAGTGAAAATATAAAATAGACTGAAGACGCTTGTGGACATTTGTCAAACTGATTATAATTTGGACACTCGGCTCATAATTATCTGTTATATATTGCATAGTATTGACCGGCAGTGTTTTCCATGCTGTCTGTAGAGAACACGAGTGCCTTTTTGTACAGCCTGTTTCCTGTGGAAAGCATGGGTTTTGGTTAGGCTGAGTTGGTCAACATGGCAGGTGAGATTATGTGGATATAGAAAATAAATGCTACTAGCAGACCTTTTTTTTCCTTCTTTTTCTCCGGATTGTTGGTAGTTTATTTTTAAAAGAAAATCAAGAAAACCAAAGTCAATGATAAAGTAACATACGATTCTTTACAAACATAAAACCACAAAGAACTACATTTTTAAGACACATTTTTTAAAGTCTTTATGTTTCTTGATGTTCATTATCAGGCAGTTGAGTTCTTTTTGTGGGCCCAAATGAACAGTTTGTATTTCTTGCTTGCTTGTTTGTTGTGTTTTAATTTGTTCTCAGAAGAAAAGGGCATTCACCATAAAAGATGGGCCTAAGACTACATGTTTACCAGCACTTTTTACAAACTAAATTCTGTGGGATTCATTACTTTGCAGACTGCTCGGCCACTTGTAGAAAATTGCCTTATTGTTTTAAATGTGTTTCAGTTATAATAAAAGCCAAGCAGAATGTTTTGAGGTTTCATTTTAGTTTGGATTTTTTTTGTTTTGTTTTGCTTTGCCTTGTTGTTGTTGTTGTTGGTGGTTTTTTTTGTTTGTCTTGAGGAGAGAAATTCAGAAACATACTTTTTTATGAGGATTTCTTTTGCAGTATTACCACACATACCACACTTTGGGGTGGATCAGTTTGATTTTTTTATGGTAGGCTGCAAGAAGACCCATAGGATGCAAATAAGGTTTGAGTTCAGAAGCGGACTTTTGGTTTTGGCAGTTTGGCTCTTGGAGCTGTATCACGGCAGATACTCCTGACTAAAGGTATCCTCTCAGTGATTCTATTTTAGGTGTGCTGTCTCCTACTGAACCCCTATTGAGGTCAGCAAATATCCGGCTAGTTCATTCTTTCCTGTAGGCAGCGGAGTTCCTTATCCAGTTGTGCAGATTCGTGTGGAGTACCATCCTCAAGACCTCATGAGTTAACATTACAAATGTGCAGTGTTTTCTTCATAAAGGAGAAGGTGAATGTCAGAGACAAGATACTTGCAATCAAACATTCTTCTTGCAGATATAGTACAGGAGTTCATTCAGTTCCAAAGTGAAAGAACAATGTATTTTCTTGAAGTGCATAAGAAAAAAAATTAAAACTTTTATTTACTGAATGTGTAGATTTGGTAGGAGTTCCAATATTTGAGATGCTGAATTCACACATGGTTCATAACTGTCAATTTCTCCAGTTTGTATCGATGAGGAGTCTTTGATGGCAAGATGTCTGTAAAAGGTTTAGTCTTTATCCAACTTGGGAAATCTTCAAGAAACAGCTTTCCAGATAACTTTACAGACAACCAGCAAAGGCTAATACCTTCTTTTAAGCCACTCATCTCGATTTCCACTCTGTTGGCAAGCAAGATAAGGCCATAGTCTTTAGTTCATTATATAAAACCCAGATCAACCTTTGTAATTTCCTCCTCCAAAGAATGACTATGTTCTTCATAAGGAGGCTGGTTTGTTTTGTTTTTAATCTAAATTTTTTAGCTTGAAAAAATATTTTTGGTGTGAAATAAAATTTTATTTATATTTTTCATCTCTTCTTACACTTTTGTTTCTGTGAATGAGTAAGAAAATAATACTGTTTTTGGAAAACTGAGTTTTAAAATGTTTTAAAAAGGGTTCTTTTTCTGTTGTTGTTGATTGAATGGGAAAAATCCCATGATGGTAATATTCCAATGTCCAAATAATTAGCTTTGGCGGTCAAAAACAGTAGCTGGAATCTGTGGCATGGTGTTAGGGATGATCTCTAATGGTGTCCTTGCAGCTTCCAGTTTCTCTCTTCTCGGGAGCTCTGTTTCTGTGCTGCCAGAACTTCTCCTCTTCTTTTTTGCCCCAGAGGGGGTTTTTGATGACTGTCTCATGTATAGGGGCTTCCAGGTCTCAGACACCGTCTAGCTACGTTACAAGCCATTAGCCTCTTTTTGACCATCTGACATAGTATGTGCACCATTCATACTGCATTTGAAGTTCACTGTGCCTTCAACCAGAAAAGGCAAGCTTACCAGTTACAGGTAATCTTGTTCCCTGAGTTTAAGCCAAGGGTTGCAATTGAAAAGAGATATGTAGGAAATGGGGAAAAAAATAGTTAAACAAATCACTGTAGGTGTGATTTTTGCCCTTCTGCCTTGTCTATGCTATAATGAATTACATGGATGACTCATGTGGATGCCCCCTCCCTGAAAG
>VYXH01000002.1:0-16832 GCA_013397275.1 Burhinus bistriatus | reverse complement strand
TGTCTCAGTAATTGCAATGAGATAGTGGCCCTGCAGCCGCAGATCTCCAGTGCTTCCTGTTTGTTCCCCATGCTGCGTGCATTGGTGTATAAGCATTTCATTGATGGCAAGAATATCCCACCTGAAAAACCTTAGAAGGGATTCTCTAATAATTAGTGTGCTTATTTGTGACTAATCACATGCACAGTTTTAATATACTCTACTGTACTGTAGAGTATATGTACTCTATACTGTACTCTACTGTAACAAACACAACTCTTAAGAACATTTTAAGAGCATGGTATTTCCCTTAAGATGATAATATAGCTGAAGAAGAGAAAATTTGTCTTGCACAGACTATAGCTTATATGGTCTCCCTAGAAGATATTTGAGATATTTTTGTTGCTTCTTCATCTTACTGTCTCAAAATCAGGTACACAATATTTTTTAAACAATACTGAGTGTTAAGACTAACTTAAATTTGGAGATGAATTCTGCAGTCTGACATAGGGACTACGCAGTGCTCTGTGCAGCAGAGAGCTGTCGTGCAGATGTCTTGAGTGATCACTGGAAGATTCATAGAAGAGAGATTGCTTTGAAGATTAAGATTTGGCAAGGGAAGGCACCATGGTAGGTACCTTTGGAATCTCACTATTTCTTACCTACTGGCACAGTCCCTAAAAGCTCTTCACAATTACTATGGATTAAAATAATCAGTTTTCCATTACCAGTGCTGTAGAACAGGCCAGTTCCTGAACAGCTGCTGGGCTGGAATGAATTTAAAACAGCCATTATAGTCTTCTCCTCAAGGTACACAGAAGTTCCCATTTAAATACGCAACACAAAAGATGAAGTCTAAAGTCAGCAGATTTGAAATAATTAAAGAGAGAAGAAGAAAATTATTTCCATTTTTAAATATTCAGGAACTCTGTGTTCTTTTGTATTAGCAAGAGAAAGACAGGCTTTCAGTGTAAACCAGAGCAGGAAGCTAACTTGTGTATTTTAACATTCTAGCTTCTTAACTAAGGTATCTGTGCTAGAATCTAATATTTGGCAATATGTCTACTCCATACCATCTTGCTATAGACTATTAGATAAATAATTTTAAAAATACATTAAAAAACTCCTGTGACTGAGTTTATTTATCAGTAGCTCTCAGCTTTAGCCTGCTATTCTCAAGCCAATGATAACATTATAGAATTATAAATGTTGTAGCATTACAAACAACAGTCCCAGAACAATGTATCATTTTTATTTGCATTTCTTGCAGCCTTCTGGCATCTTATTATTCCCCTGGACACAAGGTCAGTAACCTTCATGAAATTCCAGAAGATATATATACAATTGTTTTATATACAATTCTAACACTTCTAGTTCAGGAAAAAAACGCTGTAAACTTCTTACTGCAGACCAGGTTATTGGCTGTGTGTAAAGAATTCCACTTGGGAGAGCAGCTGGTGCATCAGTGAGCCCAGTGCCCTTGGCTTTATGTATAACCTATTATTTTGGGATGCTATTCTGAGATACAAATAAAGAGCAGACACTTATTGGAATTATCACTAGGATTAATAATCACTCACTGAGTCTCAACAGTTATCCAAATATTTCACATGTATTGCTCAAAATATTTCCCCCACCTACTGTAAACATACACATGAAATCACAAACAATCATATTTGCTAGGTCAATACTGGCTTTGGGCATGTGTAGCTTGCCTGGGGGAGCAGACCCTGTTCCATATACTCTGCCTGTGCTTCTGAAAAGGCAACGTGAGTGGCATAGGATATGAGGTGAAGGCAGCTGCTGTAGGAAGAAGCTGGGGCGAACAGTTTTAAGTGCAGTAATCCAGGCTCCCTCAGTCTCCCACCAGGTCTCCAATACAGCTCTGTTCTCTTCCCTTATTCTTTGATGTGCTATGTCCAGTGCTTGATACTCACATTGTCAAAGTGTTCAGAATGAATTAGATTTAACTATGGCAGTGACTACAAACTGACCAAGGTCAGGTATGGGAATAGTAAAAGGTTCAGGCCCTAAATAAGTTGAAAGCTAACAGATACAGAAATGTCAAAAGAAAATATGAAAATATTTCACTATTAGTCATGCCACAGTCCACTGGAGCTACTGTGCATATTGCATACAGAGATGTAATTTATGCTGTTCTTAATTTCTTTGTTTAGCAGTTTGTCTTAGAGGCTGTAATCGAGCAGCATCCCAATGACCTATGCAAACACATCATAAAATGTAATCCCTACCCTTAAAATGTCTGATGTAGTAGAAGTACTTCCATTGAGCTGCTTGCAAGTTATTATGATTTTGTAGCTGAACATTTCATATAAGTGATTCTCTAACTTCATGGACAAAAGATCTCATATTTCTCAACTGAACTCTTCATTCATTATGAATGATTTACCAAATGCTGTTCTGTTCCTGATTACCGGTGCCCTGGAAGGCACAGCAAACAAACTGGTGACACAGCTTCATCCCTTTGATAAAGTCTTTCAATAATCACCTTTGCCACTAGATTAATTTTTTTCCCCACAGATACTCCATTCTTTCATTGTTTTCTGGATTAGGACCAGATTCTTTGTCAGCCAGTGTTTTTCAGGATCTCATCTATAATAATCTAAATTGGCAGACTTCTTTGGTATCAAATGAGGTCTTTGATACTATTACTCTCCTAAGAACATTGCCATACCCTTCTCTAACACTTCAATAGACATTTTGATAACTTGTTGCACAATGAAGTGAAACTCCACAGATTTTAAGGCATATAGAAAGATTTTAATTCTATTTTCCATTTTATAACCTTTTGCATGAGAAATTTTTTTTGTAAGAGAAACATCTTAGGTTCTTGGCATTCTATTAAACAAATAGGTCCTGAATTTTTAAAGGCCCTGGAGAAGAAAAGTGTCCTTTTATAAAACTTTCAACCACCTTTTGAAAAATGAAAATCCACAGTGAATTTTTTGAATAATGAATTATTTCTGGGAAAGGCTAAGAAGCTGATTTGATATTCAGAATGACTGACCTGCTGTACTTATTCAATCTGGGCATGGAAAAAAATATAATTGGGCTTCCTAACAATGATATTTAGCGTCAATATACAGTTAGAGTCCTCATTACTTAAGCTATGGACAGAAGTGACATTGTAGCATTCAATTATCATACTACCGTTCTGCGGAACATTTTAAAGTTTATCTGCAAAATAACAGAACAGTTCAGTGTATAGAAAATCCATTAAGGCTGTACAATACTTGAATGAAGATGTGTTTACAAAGGCACCATTCAGAACATGGAAATACTTTCCTTTATTCACAATTCAAGACCCAGAGAGTGCGTTTCTGCACTGCCTCTTAGCCCCTAACCTTACAAACATCAAAAGAGGTTTTCCGCTTATGTCCTTGACTCTGCAGTCTGCTTATAACTGTGCCTTCAAAGTGCACCAGTGAATTTCACTGTTTAAAAGAATATGTAACTGCTGGTTTTAGTGTTTAACCTCATTCATATAATGCAGTCAACAATCTATCCTGCAATTTAAATGCAAATAATATTTAAACAAGGCTAATCTGGAGGGCTTTTGTGTTTAGAGTGATATATGGGAAGGAGCAGTTTAAGGTGCAATACTTTACCACTATGATTTCCGTTTCACATTGTTCATCTCTCCACATGGTTCAACAATTAAAATGGTTCATGGCTGCAGGGACTATAACAAACTTTGTCATTTAAGTACCCATGATAGTACCTTTGAGCATAAGCAGCTGACAGAAAATGATAAAATGTTAATTATAAGTTGTAAGCAGGATGAAATACCTCTGTTCATCAGTGACCTGCTGATTATCAATAGAGCTTACTTATACACCCGACATACATACAGCAAAGTATTATTGTGGTGGAGGTTGTTTTTATTTAATGCTTTTCAGTATAAATCAGACATGGCCAGATCTGCTTGTTGCTGCGGGAAACACATTTTTACTTTCCTTTTTTATCTTAGTACAAGGATATAGGATAACCGTCCTTCCACCCAGACAAGGTATCAAAAACTTAATCATGAAAGTGGGATTTTTCATCCTTTCATAAAACAGTATTATGATGGATATGTCATGATCAGCCATTTCTCTGAAATGCTCTTCATGCTTTTGTCCAGTTCAAGAGGAACTGTTCACACTTATTTTTCCATCTTCCCAGATGGATTCTTAGTTTTGTAGTGTCAATTTAAATTGATGCTGACACAACCCAAAGAGGGTATTTTTTTTCCCTGTGCTGCAATCAGGATAGTAATTCTGAATTGTGTTTAAAATGATTCTTCACTTTCCTTTTCCCTGGCTATAAACCAATTCTCACTATTCTAGAGTACACTGTGACCATGTTCTAAAAAATATCATGAGTCACTTGGATGGTCTATTTTATCTGAACTTTAGAAATGAACCGTAATATTATAACAGCAATTAGAGATCTACACAGATATTTTTGTTAGAATTTAGAATTAGAATGGAATAATTTTTTTTTTAAAGTAAAAAAATAGACCTTACTGTAAACACATTTATACCTGTTTTCTACAAACATAACCTCATTTACTATAGGAATATTGTTCTGGTGCATGTTTCCATGTTCAGTTATATAAAATGATATTTAATCTATATAACAATGTGACCTTTTTCTTTTCTCCCAAGCAACACCTGTGAACTAATACTCTATAAATTTGCCTTATTATTTCTTTTTTTCTCTAGTCTTCTTTTTTTTTTGTCAATTAAACTTATCATACTTCTTTGCTGACAAAGGCAACTTTCTGCTGATGATCACTTTCATTTTCCAGTTTTTCTTTTTTCTTTCTATACCTGCTTTCCCACGAGCTAATCAATACCTGGAATATAAGCATTAACACTTCCATGCTGCCAAATCCAAGAGCTGTGAGCTACCTGTGAAATTTTGTTTCTTACAAGTAAAATGATAAACCAATATACAGTAGGAGGATTTTTCAGGCATATACCCTTACATTTGAAACCAATACAATAGAAGTGGTAGTTTGGAGAAGAATCATGTAATGAATAAGCAAGAAAAGTCAGTCTACAACAAAACATTATTTCAGGACAATATAAAAAGGAAATGAGAGCTCAGAACAAAATGGAGAGCAAGCATTTCCTTGCTTTGTTCTCAAAAACTTTTTTGTTCGAATGAAAGAAAAAAGTCAAAAACCAGCAAATCTGATAATGAAATATGGTTTGTTGATTATAGAGATACTTTTTAATATCATCAATCTTTTTTGAAGTTAATTACTTTTATTCAGGATTATATTTCATATTGAAGCTATCTTTGTGATGCTGCCAAGTTTTTCACTTTAAGTGTTTTGTGAAACTGTTACAAGGCCTCTAAGCTGTTTGGCTGTTGGATTCTTTGGGAAAGGAAGCCAGATTGATATATTAGATTCTTGTTCCTTCATTACTACCTCTTACTTGTTGGTCTGATATTGTTTTAAACCTGGTGACAGCAACTTGTTCAAAATATCTGTGAAATCCATTGATATCTCAGCTAATCACAAACCTACTGTCCTAAACTGAGAAAACAGATGATTTTACTGATGTGAACTCAAATGTAGGAAGGATGCATAAAAATGCCAAGTTTTGCAAGCAAGAGAAATTTGATCACAGAAAGATGTAAGACTTCCACTGTCATTTAAATTGTTCAGTGTCCAGCTAATACAGACAGATAGTAAGGCACTTTTCTAACACATGGAATTTGTTGTTATTTAGGCTGTTAAGACAAATGTGTCCTTGGATGAAGACTACTCACAACAAGTCCATAGCATGAACTCACTGGTCTTCCTGAAGTAGAGAAGAAAAGCAGAAAAGGTGAGAGAATCTGTCTGTCTTTGGAGGTTAATACTAACCTATTTATGAACTAGCAACACTACTAAGATTTTGAGAACTGACTTGGTGTGGACCTGGGTAGAGGAGTTAGGATCTTCTCTGCTGCACAAAACAAACACTGTCTGCAAAACATGTACTCTCTGAACCAAGATTACTCTTTAGACATGGAAATATGAATCTGACCCTGTGTCATTAGTCATTATTCTTGGAACATTTAGTTTGGGGAAAGATATTTTGAGTACTTTAAGTGAATCACCTTGTCTTGTATCGACACATAATTAGATTCATTGTTATTACAGGTAAGCTGAGAATGAAGAAATGGATACTTTAAAACACAATTAAATCACAGCAGTCTTTTTTTAATTATTATTTTAAAAAGCAGCTCTGAAACCAAAGAGGATCACGTAGATCCTGTTTGCATAAGGTTCCCTTGCAGAGTAGCAGCTTTTTCTTCCTTTGTTTCTTTTAATACTCAAACAATAAAAGATGTACTTATGTTCCCATCTGATTCTGAACTTCTGCAACAGATGATTGGCAACTATGTCATTTAGCAGTGGATGTCCCTACCAGTAAAATAATTAAATTATTTATCTTTGAGTGTTACTGTATCAGGGGCAATAAAGACAGACTAACCTTAAGTATTGTATCAGTACAACAGGCACTTCAGAATGTATCCTCAGAAATAAAACGTTTATTACCTTCACAATTAACATATCAACGAAACCAAGTTAATTGTAGATATGCTTTAAGAACCACCATCTGGAATATTAATTTTTAATCAAGTAACTTTAGTGGTGTCACCTAAATAGTCATAGAATCATAGAATAGAATCATAGCATCATGGAAAAGACCATTAAGATCATCGAGTCTGACCATTAAACTAACACCACTTAACCATGTCCCTAAGCACCACTTCTACACGTCTTTTAAATAGCTTCAGGAATGGTGACTCAATCACTTCCCTGGGCAGTCTGTTCCAATGCTTGACAACCCTTTCTGCCTTCTACTCCAGACAAAGTTGTAATATCTTGGACACCAAGCACAGGTATAATAAGCCTCCCATAATCTACAATGTTAGTTTCAGAAAAGATTATAATATCTACTTTTCAAAAGGGAAGACAGAAAAATCCAGGTAATTATTTTCTGCAAGTTTTATTTTTGCAGTTTCATCGTCCAGTTTTAGCCTGTTAAATAAAACTTGTTATATATTTTATATTTTATTTTTATGCTCTGGATGGCAACACAAGCCTCTGGCGTATCAGCCACTCCTCCCAGTTGTGTGTCATTTGCAATTTGCTAAGGGTGCAGCATCTGCCATATCATCCAGATCTTTAATGAAGATGTTAAACAAGATCAGACCCAGTATTGATCCTTGGAGTACAGCGCTAGTTACTGGCCTCCGACTAGACTTCATGCCACTGATCACTACAGAAGTTGGTTGGCTTTCAGTGCAAATTTCTTCATATGTACAAGCTTCGTTGGAGGGCAGGGAAGACATTTAAGCAACATTTGTCTTTCTAAGAGTAATGACAAAAAAGGGAGAAGTACTTGCCTATATAAGCATACATGTCATCAAACATCTGAAAGGTGTTGGGAGAAGAGTATTTTCCCTTGAGTAATCTTTTATGATAGTCACAGCATGTTGTTCCCATTGTTACAATAAGTCAATGATAAAAATATATAAATTCAGACAAACTTCTAAAACATTTTAAAAAATCAATAGACATATCAATTATTTACAGTCTAATAGGGAAAAAATTCTCTTTAAGCTGAGAAGGATCTATGGCATAAATATAAAAATCAATATTCTGTAGTCAAGAGGGAGAGTTGCTGTTTGCAGTATGATGAATATTTATGAACTCTCCAGAATGAATGAATTCTACAAACAGTGAATGAATTCTACAAACAGTAGCTGTGATCCATGAGAGGTCCTGTGATTTGTTCTTATAATCACAATGTTTGAACATGAAAGTATGTGGCTGTTATAACTCAATATTCATCAAATTTGACAAAAAACAGTAACTAAGAAATCTTTTTTCTGAAATTATTTCTCCTTAAACTACCCTTTCGCAAATGGCTTTGTGATCCACTATTACTTGTAAGCCAACTTGATGTTTTCTTCAAAATTAAAGCATTTTCATATGACAAAGTTTTTTCATTTGGCACAAATGCATCTTGGTCTAGGGCACCTTCAGATATAGTTATTCCATAATTTCATGTTCCTTCAAAACTGACAAAGAACTTACTTGGGATTTTGCCACTACTGGCTTCCTCCACCATTTTGCTTCCTAAGCCAATGATGTCCTAAGGACCTCTGTTTTGGCTTACTTTGATGAGTCGGAGATGCATAGGCATTGACAATGAAAGATATCTTTTTGACATTAATTCAGCAAGCTAGAGATGTCAAACTGCTGAAAGGGCCCTTGGGTTAGCAGAATACCAGGAAACTGGAATTGCTGAAACATAGTGTTGTACTCCAGCGTTACAAGTGCTGACCTGATAGTAACTGCTTAGAAAGACCTAGCTCATTCCCGGAATGCCATAGTTATATTTTGACCTAATGGAAGCTTCTGCCATTACATCAGGTCACCAGAATGAATGAGATGCACAGAAACTTTAAATAAGACTAATGTAACATTACTTTTTTAAAACTTTAATGTGACAATAGACCATCACAGAACTGTGATTCGTAAGCCCAGTTTTCCTGCACTAGGGAAATATCAATAAGCCTGTATAAAATACCCTCCCAGCCATATAATTTCTACCAACCCTCCCCAGCCGCCAAACACAGCAAAATAGGAGATTAGATGTTTTTAAGAGCAGCATTATCTCTCTTTAATTCTAGTAGCTTGCCTTTTTTTTTTTTTTTNTTTTTTTTTTTTTTAATTTCATCCACATCATCTTCCAGAAGGTATGCATCTGGTTGGGAGGGGTGAAAAAGGAATGTTTTTTTCAGCCTTTTCTCCCACTGAGAACTTATCAACAATTTACTGAGCAGTAAACAGAGTAAATGTTTTTCATATTCATCTACATCTTAAGCGTGTTGAAGATTCAAGAGAAAAACAAGAAAGAAACAGACAAATCAGCATTTTCAGTTTTAATTTGCTAACTTTTGCAAAATAAGCTTTAAAAAGGTAGAGTTCTAATGAAAAACCTTTGACTAGCTCTAATCCTGTTGCTGTCTTTGTCTTCTATCCTCCCCACATTGTTCTCCCATTTATTTTAAACTACACAATGCTCCATTAGTAAAATCTCACAAGACTTTCAATAAATGACCAAGTATAAAAACGGGAAGCATACATCTTTCAGAAACCAAATGTAATTGTTAGGTAATGTGATTGAAGGCAAATCACCATAAACATAATTCCCAGCAAGGATCAGAGGAACAATGACAAGCAGGGGAACCTGGCATTACTGCTTTACTCCGCTCTGGGGCTACCTGGGGAGAAGGACTGGTCCCTTGTCACTGCTGGGAAACACACCAAGATAAGTCAACCGAAGAAACTCCCAGAATGTGTTGCAGACACAAAGGGGTTATTGCCAACAAGGTTCAATATGTGATGCAGGTGATTTGGGGATTGTACAAAATTTGCTGTGGGATACATTACAGGTTTTGTGGGAATATAGAATACATTATGGGATACTCAGAAGAACAGAAGGCAAGGAAACTAAAAGATCAAGATGTACTGGGGGATGAGTAGGTGGGGGACAACAAGCATGGGAAAATAGCTGAGAAATTTCTGTTTCTATTTTCTGTGTGGTGCTCTCTATTCTGAATGGGTATGGATGAGTGCTAGTTAACAGCCAGGGAGTACGACAGGAGGTCTGAGTGCAGCCAGAGCGTGGCAACAAACGCTGGAAGCTCACGTGTTCACATACTGGGAACCGGGGAGCTTATGGGGTCAGCTGAGCACCTGAAGCCAGCTACTGCAGTGATACAAATTGTGTACCATACACGTATATCCCACAACTGGACTTCAGTGCTGATCAGTTAGAGCGGAGGAATGGGATCAGGCCATCCACGTTGTTTGTGAGTAGGGTGTATGTATACATCAGTGCCAATTAAGGCACAGTTTTCTGTCGGTGTTGATCGATGTGGCTGGCCATTCATGTGTATGTCCCAGTGGGGAACATGCTCAGGCTTGCTACAGGCTCCAACTGGAGGCACTGAGCCACTGTAGCCTCACATCTATCACGCTACTAGATCGAGCAACCCCTAACAATAACCAGTGTAGCCTTATCTAGAGCTTCCTTTTGTTGCTAACAGTAGCCAGTAGAGATGTGATAAAATAGGTTACCTAACCCGAAGACAACTGCAACAGTGCATACTATTAGAAAGTGTATGCAGCAACACACATGGAACATCACACATGGAACACACAACAGTGATTCCTTTGTTATATCTCTACTTAGAAATTAAGAGTGGCAGTAATTCAGCACATAGCAGTGATCTGGTGGTGCCTGATTCAACATCCAACTGTCTCACTGGCACTCAGAAGTTTCCTTTTAGCAGGTGTAAAACCCTTCTTTGGCTTAACTTATAGGACCTCAATAGCAGCGTGAGGACAACCCAGAAAGATTCTTTTGTTCCTCTAGCCACTTGCCTACTCTTGAAACTAGTCTCTCCAAATCCCTACAATTATTCTCTTTTGCTACTATTGTGGATTGTCACAGGTCCTAGATTCTACTATGAAAGTTCTTCTATGGGGTACATTAAATCAGTTTCTGGTTTTGTACACGTGCTGGATGTCCTCTCCTGTCACAGAAGAGCTGAAAATTAAATAGGTAATCAAGTATCTTTGAGACATATGTGCCAGACTAGTTTACAACTTCTATTACACTCCTTTTTATGAAGCAAGTCTTTGAAATTACTCTCAGCTACTTTTATAACAGTAATGACAAGCCTATTAAGTGATTAATGCAATCATTTAGCTATAAAGTCAAAGTTGACCAGGTAGGGGGACATAGAATACTGTGTTGTAAGAAAGATTTCAAGTTAACAAAGGTGAATATTTCTATGCTGTCACTGTTTATAAACAAGCAGCTTTAAATTTAGACAAAAATGAAGTAAAAATGTCTTTTGTAGAATGGTTAATCCCTGCCTGGATGAATAAAAAATTTTCAATTAATAGATGTGAAGAGAATCTTACTTAGTGCCACGATTTCTTCCTGAAAAGATCAGAACTATTTTACAAATTACTTTATTTGCTATGTAGTAAATAAAACTAAAAAAATTGCTTTCTTCAGAGATAAGCACTTTTCCACTCAGTTCTTAGTAATATGATTTTCTCAGATTAGGACATCCTTTGCAGGTTAAACTTTACCAAGGAAGAAAAATAGGTAGTAATCATGCTATGTAAAAAAGCCCATCAATTTTAGTAGAACTGGGATTTTTTTCAGTTGTCTGTAGCAATCCCTAAATATCGCAGTTCAGTGCAGTTTAAAAATCATGTTACTATTAGAGAAATAGTATTATAAATTACCAAAGACATAGAAACAGCTTTTAGAAAGATACTTCAGAAGGCCAGCTTCTAAGGAAGATTGCTAGCATATAGGCTTCAAAAGTAGCTGCATTAGAAACTGACGTGTTTCTAAACAACGATCTCTGGTTGTTTATTCACCCTTCATAAACCCAGAGGCATATTACTACCCTTCCTGTTAAACCTTCCAGATCCTGGTCTAGCAAAACATAGTTACATAGTTTGAGTTACAATGCCAGGGAATAAAGACAATGTCTCTTCTCAAATGGTTTTAGGCATGAAATCTCTGGTTCTTCATTAACATTTTCATTTGAGGGTACTAAAGTCACATCACTTGAGATTCCTTCTACAAAATCTCTTTGAACTTTTTAGCATAAAAAGGATTATTTGAAACAATCCTGAGGAAGGTATCGACAGTTAGCTTCTCATGTATATTTGATAGGTACTTTAATCTCCTGACACTCTTGGAGAGGACAGTTTTCATTTGTTTAAAAAAAAAGTTAGCTTTGGTAGTCAGCATAAAAATATCCTTTTATAATTAGTTCAATTTATTTGCTATTAAATACAAAAAGAAAAAAAAAACACATTACCCATTTGGAAGACAGTTTATAAATATGTAGACTGGTAGAGAAATGCACAGTGCTAGGATAAGATTACTAGTAAACCCAACCATTTTGACCTTTGGCTTCTTTTGTTCTGTATGCTTTGAAGACACTTTGACTAGAAAGCCAAGCTCTAAATTTTTTCTTCAGAATTTTTTTTTTTGTCCAAACATCAAAATTCCACAGACAGTTTCAAAAACTTTCTCAGCCAAATACTTTGCTGAGCTCTTTTCCTGTCTATTTATCAAAAAATGCCTAAAGTTGAGCTGTACACATCTACTTCTCGGGGAAAAGATCTATTGGCAAATGATATAAGCTGTTAAATCAGACAAAGATTCCAAACATCAGCTTGCAGCAACTATCAACTATAACTGGTTTGTGGGGGTTTTTTTGGTTTTTTTGTTTGTTTGTTTTTTTTTGGTTTTTTTTGGTTTTTTTTTGTTTTTTTTTTTTTTTTTTAAGAACTAGAGTTCTTTTGAATGTTTTCTATAGCTTCTGCAATAACTTAATTTCTCACTAAGTCTTCTGAGCTTCAGATATACACAATTCTCTTTAGACCTTTTATATGAATTATCATGTTACTTAAAAATATGAACAGAAAAATAAAGGCTGAACTTACACTTAATTTAACAGAAAAAATGAATTTAAAATAAATCTATTACCTTATTCCCTTTTCTTCTCTAGTTAATTTCTGCCCTTTTTCTTTCGTACTAAAGGTCTGCTCCAAAGCCTTTTCCAGTCAATAACAATCTTTTCACTGAATACAGTAGACAATGCTTCAGCAGCTGAGTGTTGTTGATGCATTTACATTTTGCGATCTAAATCAGTTGCTTACAGCTAATTTATTGCAGTCATGAAAAATCAAACACATTCTAATTCTTGGGTTTTATAGACCAGCTAGCATTTTGGATTGAGAAGATAAAAGCTGCTAAAGAATCAATTGGCTGAACAAGTAGAATGAATGGAAAAAACATTACGAAAGCTCAATAATCTACTACATTAACATTAAACATCAATAAAAACAGAGAAGCAAAGTACATGCAGTTTTCTCTTATACATAAGGAAGAGGACAGCTAAAACTATAGCTAGAGGAAAGCAGCTCTGCAGAGAANGAACCCACCTGGATGCATTCCTGTGCAACCTGCTCTAGATGAACCTGCTTTGGCAGGGGGGCTGGACTAGATGATCTCTAGAGGTCCCTTCCAACCCCTACCATTCTGTAATTCTGTAACCCAAAAGGATAAGAGATCTGGTTTAAGCCCCTTAATTTTGAAAACAAAGGAATAAGGAATCTTTTACACACTTTGGCTAACCTTTTTTTTTTTCTGTTTTTATAAGAAAGAGATTATTATAAATTAAAAATCTTCAGAATTTCTTTGAACTTTTGTTTCTAAAGATTATTACTATATTCATGAATCTTCCTCACCTTACAGCTGGCTTACAGACCCACCAGCCTACTCATATCCATTACTTCCCATTTAGGTCAAGACAAGCTTTTATACATTCCTCAATTAGCTGTTAACGAGTTAATGGCAATAGCCATCTGCTCTGGTTAAGTGAATCTGTTACAACAGCTGCTTGTACTCACCTTGTGTTTCCTTAGGTGTGGTCTTAGGTGTTGTATTTTAAGAGCCCTTCTCAGAGAGATATGTCCATTTCTCCTGGTTGAAAACTTCCAGTACAAAAATTTTCCTGTGCAAAGTTATGTGCTCTCAGACTTCCAGTTTGGGATTAAGATTAAAAGAACTGAGCTGGAGCTGTTCAGCATCAAAATCATAGCTTGCTGTAGCCTACCTTTCAAGAGCTGTTTAAGAACCAAAACTCCTAATAGTTTCTTGAAAATCTTTGAAAATCCGTACTTAAATCAGTTCTGTAAATAGACTTAGTGGTCTAAGAATGTTTTTTCTATACCAGTGAGAAAAGATAGGACAACATGATGTGGTTTTTTTGATGTGTTTTTTTCATTGTAGGTACATAATAACAGAATAAACTTGTTAATCTTTTCTTAATTCACTGTAAGTGGTCAAATTTACACTGATTAATTCCTTTTCTGTTATTTCCATATATTGTATGCTTGATTTCATTGTGTAAAGATTACACTTTATTTTTAAATACACAAAGCATATGTAAATTGTACAAGTTTTATTCTTAGTAGGAAAGAGATACCTGCCAGGTACAATTATATAGGAAATGGAAGTAAAGTCTAAAAGTCTTCATTTTATTCCTGTCTGTTAGTGGTCTACAAAATGTTGCATGAGTTCCTTTTCTGTGCCTTAGTTGTCATTCTCTGGTAAACTGATATAACATTTAAGTCCTCTATAAAGCACTTTGTGATTTCTAGATGCTAATACTGCTTATCAATAAACTATGAGGAAAATGGTTTTATTGCATTTGTTTTCCATGCAGGCTTTGCATTTCTTCTGTATCCAGAACGCTGGAGAAATGAAAAGATAACTAAATACCTGGAAAATCAAAGTAATATGTGAGTTAGTCTTGGATGTGCTTAATTTGGTGAAAAAGGTAGAAAATAACCTTAATCATCTCCCCCAAAAAGTATAATTTCTTGGTAATTCTTGATTCTTATTACACCAAGATTAGAACGGTAACTACTAATTAATATATCACCAGTGACAGCTTGGACCTTTCCAGTGTGCTGTAACAATTTACAGAGTGGCAGGTATTAAGACTCTAGAACTATATTTCTACAAAAAAAGTGTATTACAAAATCTATAACAAGTACAGAGAGGAATGAAATTTTTAATTTTTTTATTTTGACACTATGTTCTACAGGAAAAATAAGAGGTGACACTAAGAACTGATTCTCATTACATTATTCAAAATCTATTTCTCTGGACATTAGCTTCTGTAGTCTGGGTTGTTGTTACTGCATATAAATTATTAATTAGTCTTTACTGAATATGACCATTTAAGAATCTAAATTACACATGCATAATACATATGCAACAATACTCAAACGGCAGATTTATTGCCTGCATTACATAAGAGAAAAAAAGTTCATGGACTGTGTTCACTGAGACTGTAACAAGCAATATTCTGCTTCAGGACAGTTAATGTAACGTCAGATCTCAATAGGGAGGAAATTCTTGATTGTCTCTGTTCATTGCCTGTAAAATATGAAATCAAAAACCTTCCTTTTCAGTATTTTTTTCTTCGTATTTGGTTAGATTACAAATAATTTGGGACATCCTTTATCTGCAATGTTCACACTACAACTGCTTTCAGATGGAATCAGTGGATGCTACCACAGAAAATAATTCATAGAATGGTTTGGCTTTGAAGGGGCTTTAAAGATCATCTAGTCCAACCCCTCTGCCATGGGCACGGACATCTTCCACTAGATTAGGTTACTCAAAGCCAAGTCCAGCCTGACCTTGAACACCTCCAATGTTCTGACATCCACATCTTCTCTGGGAATCCTGTCCCATTGTCTCACCACCTTCGTAAAAAATGTCTTCCTTACATCCAGTCTAAATCTACCTTCTTTTCATTTATAACTGTTACCCCTTGTCTGTCACTACAGTCCCTGGTAAAAAGTCTTTGTCCATCTTTCTTAAAGCCCTCTTTATATATTGAATGATCGCAATAAAGTCTCCCTGGAGCCTTGTCTTCTCTGAGCTAGGGAACCTCAACTCTCTCAGCCTTTCTGCATATTGGAGGTATTCTTACCCTCTGATCATTTTTGTGGCCCTCCTCTGGACCCACTCTAACAGGTCTATGTCTTCCTTTAATTAATGTTCATAATACAAGTTTTATTTGCAGATTTGAAGGTAGAACATACACAAATACATTTCATAAAATTTTATTTCCTTCCTTAATCATAGACAACCCAAAAAAGAAAACTAGATGCCTCCCATTTCCAGCTCCAAAAACACTGGAAATTTGGAGAAGTCCGTTAAAAAAAAAGGGTTTATCCTCACTCTAACAACATGTAAAACTGTAATAAACTGTTGATTGTTGGTTCTGAGTTCAACTGTGTTTGAGTTCTACTGTTTTGAAATTACTTTCAAAATAATTACTCATGTAACTTTGCAGAATCAACCGCTGAAACAGAGTTAAATATATAATGTAGTTATCTAAACAGTTCATGTTATTAGCAAACCAGTGGAAGCTGATACACTTAATACTGGCTTCTTGTCTGAGAAATATTTGCTATTGAAAAACTTCCAATGCATATCACTGTAACATCAATTAAGGCAGATGCCTGGCTGAGCTTTTAACAAACTGTATAAAAATCTTGATATATTGCTAACTATATAATGAAGCAAACATTAGGTGATAATTCAAGTCATGAATAAAAGCTGCTTGATAAAATTTAATGCCAAAGTTGAATTTTAAGGTGCTCTTGGGATGATTAATACCTGGAAGAATGTATGAGACTATTCAGTGTTTTAGATGATCCTTAAAAATAACACCAGTGTATGAAAACAAATACAATTTCTATATGTCCTCCTCCTTGTTTAATACAAACCAGCCAGTTCATCTTTCCAGTTCTATCATAATGCTTTTTCTCAGCTGAGGTCTTGAAAACATTCATTGCTGAAGAGTTTGCACTTGTCCTAGATGAGACATTTTTCTATAGGAAAGCAGCTATAAAAAGAAGGGTCATATGTTATAAATAACTCAAAACAGAAGAGTACAATAAAAACTTTTCTGTTTTCACAACTATATTAGCCAGCTTTTCTCCTATTGCTATAAAAAAGAATATGTACAAGGATAGAGAGTTATCCATTTACCTTAAAAAAAGAGAAGTGTTTTGGACAGAATTCATAATTAGGAATACATTTGAAAAAATTCCTGCATTCTTATTATTAGAAATGGACATTAAACAACTAACATTGTCTTATTGATAAAAACTTATTTTTTAAAATAGAATCATAGAATTGTTT